>VKON01003463.1:0-25319 GCA_009741485.1 Malurus cyaneus samueli | reverse complement strand
AAAGCAAAAAATGTCAGCTGGCCCTTTTCCATCCCTCCTGATTCACTCAGTGCCACAGACACGAGAAGAGCACAGTTCATCTTCCCTGCACATAGAACACTGTGTTCTCAAAAAGATGGAATTATGATAGGAAAAGACCATATTATATGGGAAAGAGCAATATAATTATATATATTATACATATATATTATATATGGAAAAGACCCTCAAGATCAGCAGCTCCAGTGGTTCCCCCAGCACTGCCAATCCCACCACTAAACCATGTCCCCCAGAGCCACATCTTTCAAATCCCTGCAGGGATTTTGGCTCCATCACTTCCCTGGGAGCCTGTTCTATGGCATCACTGTCACAGCCACAGCAGAGTCATTGCTTTGTGCCCCTGAAATCCCTCCTCAGCCCCTTTGGGCATGGAATGAATGTCAGCCTGACAGTGGCCAGGAGGGCAGAGCGCTGGGATCATGGACATTTGCTGGTGAAGTGTTCCCAGACCATCTTACATCTCATGAAACAGCTCACGTCACCCCAAGCCATCTGTCTGATCTGTGACTGCCTTTTCCTGGCCTCCTGGCTAAAATCTCTTCAAGGGATGTTTTGAATGTGCAGCATTTGAAACCGAAATGCCCCCAAACCCATCCCAAAGGCAGCTCAGCCCCCATCCCACACAGCCCTCGTTCTGACAGCTGAGGCCTCCACAAGTGAGTATTTTGTGATGTGCATGAGTAAGCACAAGCTGTGCCAAATCCTCACTGTTTACAAGAAACCAGTTTTGTTAGACAGGAGTGGCTTTCCATGACACTTGAACGGATTTGACAGCCATGGGAAGTTTTGAACGTTCCCAAATCGGACAATTTGGAGTGATAACCAGAGGCAGCGTGGAATCCACCCCTGGAGATTTCTCAGCCCTGCCTGCCCCTACATCTCAAACAGGGGCATTCTGGAGACAGATAAAACTTGTTTGAAATGTGTCTCCTGGTACTCAGTTTATTTGGTTCTTTTTTCTCCGGGCAACTTTATTACTCACGGCGCAATTTCCTCGCTTGCACTCGAAGCCATCCTTCTCCTGTACGATGATTAATCTCGCCTTCTGAAACAAATTTATTCTGTTTTTAGCCATTACTTCATCTCTTTCAGGAAGGCCTTCACACCGAGTTGCTGATTGCTGAATTGTTCCAGTTTTGCATGCCTGTAATCCATCTAGGTACCCTGGCAGCGGGCTGCATTTCTTACAGCAGTCACTGTGATAAATGGGATTCAATAGGTCACAATTATCTTCCAAGAAAGCCCAACAGCTCCATGAGCAGGTTCTTGTCTGATAGGGCACAGGGGAAAAAAATTAACATTCAAGACGGTTCAACAGCTTCTAACCTCTCCAGACATGAGAAGAATGAATTTGTGCTCCGAGCATATTTTAAATTTCCTTCTGCCTTCAGATCCCAGGCCACATGGTCACTTCAGAGGCCGAGGGGACAAGGAGCATCTGTCTCTCACCACCTGCCACTGAACAAGGCACAGTCACTCCCTAAATGTGCCACCAGACTTGTAGGTGACAGAGGATTCCCCAGTGCTGCCCTACAACATCAGCACTGGTGACAGAGAGGTTTGTGTCACAGGTAGAGGCTGCAGCTCGCTTTTTTTTTGAGCAGGGTTTCCAGAAATAAGGTGCAGTAGAAAGGCTCAGAGAGGAAAAAACCTAGACATCTTCACGTATGTGCTTGCCAAAAAGTCTTGGGAGTCCCACAGAGGAGCCAGATGGCCCCATATGTGATAGCAAAACCAAAAAGACAAGGAGGAAATGCATTAATAACCATGGCACCAGCTCATCGAGAAACACACAGCCCTTCCCCACCAACATTTGCACTGACCCTTCCCTTTGGGTTTTATGTCTTTTACATTACAGTAAAGAAGAAAAGACAGTCCATGGCCACTACAGCCATGGGGAGAATGTTAACTATGTTTTCCTAGGCAGGTATTTAAATAACAACACAAAGGAATTCACCTTGATTTTGATGCCACTTTTAAAAGGCTTATGTGTTTAATTAGGAGAAAGACTTCAGCAACGAAGAGATTGGAATAAAAGGCTGGTCAGATTTTGGAGGCTGATGTAAAAAATGGTGAGACTTTCCAGAGGAATCTTTTTTCTCAAGAAGAAAAATGTAAGTTAAATTTTTCTATGTGTTTTCATTTATGCACAATATGCCTTAAATTGTGTGATGTTTCTGTGGAAAATAATTCATAGCTCTATTGAGCTGAAGGTGGCCAAAAAAAAATTGTGATTTCAGGCTGCTGTTGTTAGAAAGTATTGCCTGGAATTGGTGAAGGTTTGCCTTCCAGAACAGCAACTCTGCTGTTTCCTGCATACCTGGACTCGTTTTCCAGCATTTCTCCTGATGATAATTCACAGAAAATCCCATGCTAGTAGCTGGTCATCTTCAGGGATGAAAATGGACAAGCAGGGCTGAAGTAGGAGATTTTCCTGGCCTCTGTCCCCACCAGCTGTGGATAAAGATCCCACAGTCACGGGACAGCTGCTCATTTTCCAAAGAGTTTGTAGGTCAAATTAAAACCAGGGCTCTCATCTCAGCTGGCCAGGTGCCTCATCTTCACTAGAAATTCACTTATTCATGGATTACAAATTTTCTTTCTCTCCCTCCTATGAGGATTTCGGCTCTGTTACAAAATCGGGGTATAAAAAAAAATTTCATGCTGCTGTAACAGGTACAATAATATTTTGGATGAATTCAAATCCCTGCAATTATTATTCCAGCTCAAGCTAAATTAAAATTTACAACACAAAGAGTAGCTTCTGGACTAATGTAAATCTCACTTCAGGCTTTGATGAATCCGGATTAGTATTTTTTGGTTGGAAAAAGACGTAATGAAGGCATGACTGTTTGGAAAAATTCTAAAGATTAGCTACACCCTGCTTAAAAGGAAATTATTTTGATCCATAGCTCCTGCTTCGGTTTAATAACCTCCTTAAACTTCTCTGAAAGACTATTTGAAAAGATTAACTCAGCAGAATTTAAGTTTGGAAGCATTTTGGGACTGAAAATATTGCCAGGTCCTGTGGACTTCAAATACCACTTGTGCATCTGTGTTTTTTGTGCACCAGGAGGAGGAGGAGTGTGAAGGATGCTGATCTGCCTTAGAACAAAGGAAATAGCAAATAATTAAAAAAATAAATCCTTTTCTGTCAGAATAATTCTTGCAGAGCAACAGAGCAATATTTGACACTCAGAAACCATACATTCTAATTTTCTCATTGTGTTTTTCATTGGCACGGAATGAAGGCTCTGTGTTCAGCGGGGAAATCGTGCAGTGTCATTGCTGATATTAAGAAATCAGTGAGGGAAATTTAATATTTCATTTCAAACATATGGGAATAAATTAGTTGGTAACCCTGGAATTAATCTTTCACAGCTGCACTATTGGAAATGTTTTCTTGTGTGGATTGAGAGGAGGGAGGGGCGGTTTGGGGTGAAGGGGTTTGGCTGTGACAGAACAAACCAGCCTGGCCAGGGAAGGTGGCACAGCTTGAAAATAAAAGAGCTGGCAGCAATTATGAGCTGGGGCTGGCTGCTCACAGGTAACTGCTGTAAGACCTCTGAAATTGGTAAATCCAGAATGGTTTCAGAGGGTGTTTTAAAAGCATCTCCATAATGTATTTATCCAGGCAGGTGTAAATCTTCCAAAACCTCCCTTTCTCCTTCAGTGGGTCTGTAAATCACCTATTTCAGGCCAGCTCTGCATTAGTCTTATCAGGCAAGTGTTTTATGCAACGTGCCAGAATCATAAAGCTCTTTTCTTTTTCACTGCTTCAGCTAATTGAGGATGTAACTCATGGGGAAATTAAAACCTTCTACACGTTTATTTTACACCTCTAAATATTTCAGCCTGCCAAGGAAAGGAGAGTAATTTATACACACACATGCAGAACTGGCTCTGCAAACAGCAAGTTCAGCAATGTCATTTCTTTCCATAGGGATGTAACTACCAGAAAAACTGAAGGAGAAAGATGGGGTTGGATTAATGCATAAATTGTGATCCCTTAAAAACCATCTCATTCCAATGCCTCTGCCATGGACAGGGATACCTTCCACCGTCCCAGGGTGCTCCAAGTCCCATCCAGCCTGGCCTTGAACACTTCCAGGGATGGAAAAGCCACAGCTTCTGTGGGCACCCTGCTGAGCAAGGTGAGCAAGTGGAATAATTACCTAGACATGGAAAATATCCAGTATCTAATAATAATAATAACATATAACTATGATTTAAAAGAGATTTGTAAGGAAAATGCTTTTCCATTTTTTCACTCACTTTGTGGTTTTTAATTGTCAAGAAGAAATTTGAAGGAATATGCTTGAATGTCTAGAAAAGACTATAGATAGCAGCAATCTTGGCTTCAGACTGCAGAATTTTCCAGGATAGATTATTGTGGAGCTGACAGGTAGTATTGACTTAATTAGCCTTGAAACCCACCCACTCTCCCAAAAGTGAACTGGATTTTATATACATTTAAACAATTGGAAATATTCTATAAAATAAATCTAACTGGCAAAAATAACAATTAGTAATTTATTGATAGAAGAAGATGGTGTTTGCTGATGTGTGATACTGTGAGAGTTAATCTCTCACAAAAGAGTGGGATGGCTACATCCAGTTTACCTAAAACAGAGGCCAGACAAAATTCAGAGAATAAAAAACACTTCTGTTTTTTGCAGGGCCTTCAGGTGCATTCAGGGCAGTCCCACACCCACAATGGACAATGGCTCACGGGTTTTTCACCCTTTCTCACTTTTGTCCATTTGCACATCGGGGCTGAATCCTCCAATTCCAGCTGCAGCCAATGCAGTCATTGACTCCAAGCTGGCTCCCCAATTCCTGTTGTTTCCATCCTTGGGGGCCTACCAGGGAGGTGTCCTTGAGTTTGGGGCTGCAGAGGAATTGTTTTGTGTAAAAATGGGAGAACAGGAGCTCAGCACTCTCTGTGGAGTCTGGAGTTAAACACTGAAGAATTACAGGATTACAGATACATGAAAAATATAGAAGCTGGAATCATAAATTATCAAGTGTAAGCAAGAGATATTTTCACCAAAGACCCTTCACAAGCACTGGAGGAATGAGTGGAGAGCTGCAGAGTTCTGTTCTGATCTCAGCTCTGGGCTGCAGCTCTGCTCTGTGTGAGGTGGGGATAAGGACACTGATCTGATGTGACATTGCTCATGATTGGGGTCCACGCTGCCCCAGTGCTCATCACCTGTCTCTTCTGGACACTGAAGAGAAAGAGGCACCCTTAGACATCCTTCATCCTCCAATAGATGTTTAAAGCAAGGCAGAAAAATCATGGAATTATTTAGGTAGGAAAAGCCCTCGGAGATCATTGAGTCCAACCATTCCCCAGCACTGCCAAGGCCACCACTGACCCCTGTCCCTCCAAGGATGGTGACTCTGCCTGGGCAGCCTGTGCCAGTGCTTGGCAACCATTTTAGTGAATAAATTTTTCCCTAATACCCAATCTAAACCACCTCTGGCACGACTTGAGGCCATTTCCTCCTGTCCTGTCCCTATTCCTGGGAGCAGAGCCTGCCACCCGGCTGCCCCCTCCTGTCAGGAGTTGCAGGGAATGAGAAATCCTCTTTCTCTCCACTGGTTATGACAGGAGGTTGAAGCCTCAACTCAAATGTAGATACCCACATGAAATAAAGTTTGAGCTATAGAGCTCAATAGAGCTCCATATTTCTCGCAAAAGAGAAATAGTTGTATTTTTCTTCCCTCTGGTATGGCATGACTTTTAAGACGAACAAGGCATTTTCTGCCACCACCCTTCTCTTTGCACCGTGGTCACAAAACAAGTTTTTCATGGAGCTGATAGAGATGAAAATCAGGGTTTCTTTTTCCTGGGAGGAGCAAGAGAGCTGGAGTCCTTTATCCAGCTAACCATGAGGTTGTGTGACTGGTGGCATAGGAGGAGGGATAGGAATGTGGCAGGGTGGCCAGGGAGAGTGGGACTGGCTTTTTTTTGAACACTACAGACTTAGCTCAGCTTTAAATTCATCAAAAAAACCAGCAACCAGGCCTTTTCTTTTTTTCTATAATTCTTTTTTTTTTCCCCAGCTGTGTTTGATGTTTGTTGTTTACTTTCTTCTAGCCAGTTCCTTCCCTCACCTCTCTCTGCCCACAGCATGTGGTTGCTTTGCAGCCAGAAGGCTTTTTGTCCTTTTTGCTCCCATCCTGCACTCCCTGAGTGGTTTTTTTGTAGGGTTGGATGTGCCCTGGTGTGTCTTTTATCCCAGCAGCTGAAGAGATGCTGTGTACAACATCCCTGCACAGAGGAGCTTCATCCCCAGTGCCTCCATGCTCTTCCATTCTCTTCTGGGAGAAAAAATACTGAATTTCAGGCCAGGTGATCCTGCTCCCTGTTCCTCCTGCCACAGCTCATCATGCAGAAGATTTTTTGAAGGGGAAAGTAATTTTCATCAGTTTACGGTATCTCTAGTGAGTTTTTTTAGATAAATTGCATTAAAAACAGCAGGTTTTGTGTGAGACCACAGTGGGTTTCTTCTCATTGATAAATGCAGATGACTCAGGGAAAATGTGGCAAGACTGAACTACTGAGGATGTGATTTCTGGGATGTTAGTGTCTTAGAATCACAGCTATCCTTCACCAGCTGACAGCATCAGTAGTGGAGAACTAAAGATTGTAAATCAACCCCTTCATGCATTATCCTATATATCTAAATAGCTTTTTATAGTTAAGAGGCTTTTGCATATTTTGCATTTATTTTTAAGCCCACATTGCTGCTGCACACAAATCTGGTGCTGCTCATACACATCAGGGAAAGCACTGCTGGTGGAGTGGAATTCCTGCAGGAGAGGCAAAGAAATCCTTTGGAAAGGGAGAAAATTCACTGTGGAATGTGTGGAAAATCCCAGTGGGGAGGTTAATGAGGAGAACAGAAATGCTCTCAAAACAGGGTGAGCAGGGCTTGGCCCTCACCCCTGCAGCTCCCTGTTTGTTCCTAACCAACTCTGCTGCAGCAGAAAGAGGTTTTTAAGATTTTTTTTTTTTCTGGAGCAGCAGAGCCTGCTTGCTGCTGCCTGCCTTTGACAGCCCTGGTGAGCTCGCTGAGGGAGAACTGGAGTTTAACAATTAATGTTCAGGGACTGCTGCAGCCAAAAATCATAGAACAGCATCATTAAGGATGGAAAAGCCCTCTAAGATCATTGAGCCCAGCCATTAACTCAGCACTGCTAAGGCCATCATTAAAACATAGCCCTAAATGCCAAATCTACCCATCATTTAAATCCCCCCAGGGATGGTGGCGGCATCACTTCCCTGGGCAGCCTGTGCCTTCAGGGACAGCATTTTTCCTAATATCTGATCTAATTCTCCCCTGGCACAACTCGAGGCTGTTCCCTCATCAAAAATCATAATTTTCAGCTAAAAAAAAAAAGACAGTAGAAGAATTCTGAATCATAACTGTGCTAGAGATCCATCTTCTTCTTCAAGGTTTGCTCCAACAGAGACTTGGGAGATATTTGTTTTCTCCCTGCCAGATTTCATGTCCCTGTCACCTTCTGCCACGCTGCTAGAGCTGTTCAAAAATAAATCAAAGTGCCCATTCTTTGGGGAAGCCTCTTCCTGCTCTCTTTGTTCCACCAGTTTTTTTAATGAAACTGGTGGAAAACAACTGCATCAGAAAAAGCAGAAGTGTCCAAAATTTACAATACAAATAACTGGAATCTGTTTCATTGGAACACAAAGTCTTAAATAGTCTCATCACAGCTGTTGGTCATTTCATGCTTTATTGAATGTATATTATTATTGTTTATGCACAGATAGGCAAGGATTCATTTTGATAGAGAGAAATCATGGAATCAGAGAATATTTTGGGTTGGAAGGGACCTTCAAGACCATCTTGTTCTTGCCATGGGGAGGGAAACCTGGAATGAGATCATCTTGACAGTTCCTTCCAACCCAAAGCATTCTGTGGTTCTGTGAGTGTGATAAAAATGCACTCCCAGTTTTGCAGATAGTTTTACAGAAACAAAAATGAAATTACCATAGAAATTATTCCAGATGTTGGATTTTTCTTTCTCATATGCAGCTGATGTGTCCCCACAGTGGCACAAAAGTGACTCCCTTGGCATTGGGTGCATGTGTGCAGTTTTGATTTCTGTCCACATGCTCTTCTGTGTGTGTGGAGTGGAAAATTATTTTTTTTCTTGTCTCAAAACAGCTCAGAATGTCACATCTGTATTGATGCTCCTTACAGACTATGAGACAAACAAACACATGCTCAGAATTCAATCCCTCCAGGCAAACTGCTTAAAATAAATGTACCTGCATTTCCCAGCAAGCTGTGAGAAAAGGTTTTGCTGGTTTTTAGGTTCTGTCCTACTTTCTGTTGTGTATATTTGATATACTTTCTGAATGATAACATAAATACAGATTACCAGATTAAAAATTGTTTAGATTTTTTACTAAATCTGGTATAATCAGGTTCCTACCCTGGAATAAAATCACACAAAATTTTGACACATCCAGTCCTAATTTGCATGGCATATTAATTGGTCATATTTTCTTTATCTTACAGAATTTTGTCATTTGGTACATAGCTGTTGTTTTTGCAGAAAATTATTTTCTTTTTGTGTAAATTTTGCACTCATTTAATTTTGGAAGGCTTCAGATGTTTTAATTTAAGGTGTTAAACAGTGCACAGTACATTGCTCCGTTAATTGCATTATTTTTAACATAGAAGAGAGAAAATAAAAGAAAAAAGATCCTTGATACTCAGGAGGCAAAATGCTCCAAGGAAAAGGCCAAAACTTAAAATTTAAATATGATGTTTCTGGACCTATAGCATTTGATAAGTTTGAATTCAAGAGTACATTCTATGCAAAATTGATTGGGTTCATTAGTGCAAAGGTCAAAATTCAATTTCCTAATTGGCCAAAGTGAGGGGATATAGAGAAATGCAATCCCTACCTTTTAAGAAGAAAATTATCTTGTTTGATGTCTGACTGATGTTATTAACTGTTAATTACTCAGTTATAAAACTACTTTCAAAAACCCAGTGTCTGTATAAACTGTTTTTACCAGATTCATGGAAAAGTTTGCTACTCCATGCTGGTCAATTTATCAGGACATTGTTATAAGGAACATTAAAAAGGATCAGGGAGAGGCTGATTTGGATCCCAGTCCCTCCCATCCCTCTGGAGCTGCTTGGAGGACCAGAGAGGAGAAATTATAATCAACATTTATTTATATTTCATGGAATTAGGAAGATATTTAGTGGATGCAGACTATGATGTAGGAAATAGGAAAAAACACAGAAAAGGAGACTGTTCAGACATTATGGAAGAGTTTGTACTCTTCCAGAATTTTAACCTGAGTTAATTCTGCAGTGAAGGTCCCTCAAATGGCAAATTTTAAATTAACATTTTAAGGTTTCTTTTCATTACCAAGCTGCATTGGTTGTTTTTTAAACTCTTTCCATGTTTAAATACAGTCAAATACAGAAAATACAGCCTTAACCACTGCTCCTTCAGTATTCTTTCGTTACAGGCTGTTGAAATTTTAACTGTGAAATCTCAGCGGGGCTAGAAAATAATAGATTCTCATGCAGATATTATGAAAACTTAAAAAAAAACCCCACCAGTGGCAGTAAAGGGATTCATTATCTGCTGTTTTGGAAATTTCATTTGTTTTGACATATTCTGTTTTATTTTTATAGGCTATATTTAATTCTCATAGCAAAACTGAAAAAAAAAAGCTCCAAGCAACTGGAAAAATTTGAATTTAAAAAGACAGACACTTTGGCATTCTCAGAAAAGAGAATCTGTGGAGAGGTTTCTTCTCTTTCTGATGTGCAATTAGGGAAATAGTGTGACCAAGCCAATAATTCCAAAATATCTATGAGTTGTCCATGCTGCATTTAGGGAGCTCAATATGGAATCCTCTATTAACTATATAATATAATTTTAAATTATATATTAAGTTGCTTCTCTCCTGATCTGCTTTTGAAGGGCTGTAGGACCAAAGTGAAGGGGGGAAAAGCTGAGACTCTTTCTGATGAACCAAACCTCACTTTTGAAACCCTTTCCTTGTACAATTTGACTAAGAAGTCCCTAACAAAGATCGAAAATAAAGTACCTGGAAACTTGTCTAAAACCATTGCTCAGAACTCCGCTATTTTTCTTGGTGGCAGAACTATTTCATTAATGTCCTCATGAAATGAATGTTGCCATTAATTAACAATGTAATTACTGTAAAAAATGAGCTGCAGCCAGCATCCGGCCGTGGCCCTTGATCTTGCAGGCAGTTATAAATGTCTTATCTTCACTCTTCTGAGCATTAACTTCAGTGGAAGCATTTTTGCTGGGGAAAATGACCAAATTGTTTTGAGGGTCTGAGGAGGGGATGGTCTGATGATGACCAGAAAGATTCAGGCCAGGAATTTCACAGCCTGAGTGGAACAGAAGCTTTGTCTTTCTGTTTCTTTTTTGTTTCATTTTATTTCTTCCCCGTTGAGGTTTTTTTTTCCTTTGTGCTGCGTTTTTATAGCTGCTCGGTTGAGTTGAGTTAAATAAAATATCTTATCAATGTGTTTTTACCTTCACAGTTTTTCCCACATCCCCCCAAGCCTGGTCAATGTGCACTTCTGTTTCTTTATTTGTTTGCTGTAAAACTGTTAGCATGCTGGGGTTTCTGATTCCTCCTTTTTCCCTTTTCCTCTCCTCCTCAGCATCAGATTTTTCCTTTATTCGAACACTTCTTTAGGCAAGCTCGTGCTTCTTGCACAGCTCCTGTTTTGTACAGGAGATTAAAAAAATGAAGCAAGTATCTCTCCTTCTGAGTGCATCCTGTAGAACACAAATACACAATGTTCACCAAAGAAAAAAAAAAAAATCTGTGCTCAAACTTTGCCAGTTTTATCCTGTAGACCAGCAGGTTGGATAAATCTACCTGAAAACATCTGTTTCCTCCTTGTGTACTTTTTCTGTGGAAAATATTGCCTCTCCCCATGAGCCTTCTTGTAATTTAAGACCAGGTTGTAGAAATCCTACTGGCTCTGCATGTCCTTGCCCTCTTTGCCAGTTTCATTCTCATCAGATACATTAGAGCGAATTAATGAATAAAGATGGGATGGAATAGAGCTCAAAAGCATGTGGACATACCTTACATTTACATGAGAGACATGAGAATAAGAGTGTATGGGGCTTGTGCTTTGGTTTTGGGTTTTTGGGGTTTTTTTTTCTTTTTTTATTTTTTTGTTTGGTTGTTTTGAGTTTTTGGGGTTTTTAATTTTCTGTGTTTTTTGTTTGTTTGGTTTTTGTTTTGTTTGTTTTGTGTGTTTTTTTGTGTTTTTTGGGTTTTATGTTTTTGTTGATTTTGTTGTGTTTGTTTTGTGGTTTTTTTGTTTGTTTTTGTTAATATCCTCCTAAATAATGTCTGCATTGGTTTTATGTATTAGGATTCAGCTTGATTCTAGCTAATGCTTTACAATCAAAAATTGCCCGGGAAAAGGAGGATTTCAACAAGGGACTTGGCAAGGTAATACGAGATATTTTATTCTAGCTCAGAGTTTTTACTACTGAGGCCATGGGCTGACGTTGAAAGACTTGAGGGGAACTGAGAGTTGGGATGAGCTTGAGGGATTGGTTTTGAGTTCTGGGATGCAAGGGAAGGGAGGGTGATGGGGTTGGGATGTTGATTTGGGAGGGAGTGAATGTGCAGTGAGAGAGTGGGGCAGACAGATGGGTGTGGGAGGGTTGTGGGGAGATTTGTCAGAAGGGATGAGGTCAATTCTTGGTCTTGGAAGCCGAGTGTGCAGTTTCCACAGCATCCTTGCTTGTTTTCTGTTATCTTTGACTTTCACTGTGTGTGGGGAAAATCTAAATCATGCGGGGTCTCTACACGTGTTTGTCCAAGGGGTCTTTCATGGTTGTGTCCATATTTCTGCTCCAGAAGTGTAATTATCAAACCAGAGGTTGGGCCATCAAAAACTCTGGGGTCGTGACACCAATCACCCCTGCTCCTATATCGTGTCTCTTTCATCTTCCTGCACATTTCCTCCATCAGCCCAGACTCAAAACCACTGATTTTTCATGCCCACCATCCCATCTTTCATTGTCAAGACTTCCCCATTTTCGGCACTGGTAGAAATTTTCTCTGAATTATCATTGTAGTAAATCTCCTGGAGTGAGTGATGGTGATCAAGACATCCCCCAAGGCCACTGGACTGTCACAGTTTCCTTGGAACAAGTGACTTACCGAGCTCTCTTCTAAGCCTTTCCAAAGAAAGTAGGGCACTGAAATGCTGAGTGTGAGCTGTGCAGCTTGCAGAGATTCCAGCAGCTCCTTTGGTCGGCAGCAGATGCTCTGTCCCCAGGGAAACTCTGACTCTCGGTCAACAGCCTGACCTGAGGCACAAAAATCAGGTGCCAGGAGAGCAGGGAATATCCTCTGTGCATGTCTGACCTCAGAAAAAGTGGATTTACAGCCAGCCTTGAGGATTGTTCTCGTTCTGCTGGCAGAGAGGGTGAGCTCCCACATCACAGAGAGCAGCCACGGCCTCGGAACTCTTCAAGCCTCCCTAAAAATTGGGGCTGAGACTGTCACTGCTGAGTAAACCACTGTGCTGGATCTTCCTCTGCTTCCTTGAGGCAGCTGAGCTGTGCTGAGCACACAAAAGAGATGCTAAATATACCTTGATACTCTCCTCCTCTGTCTTTTCCTTAATAGGATCCATTCTAGAAGAGTTTCATTTAATGCAGTGCTGATGAGACTGTTATCAGAGGATTGCCCTTTCCTTTGTGGCCTGAACAGAAACAGGTTGGGAAAGAAATTGTAACTGTTTATTTTCACTCATTGACACACTCAGAGCCTTTTCTCCTTTTTTAACTTTTCCTGCTTTGCTTTTATTTTGTCCTATTTTGATGAAACAATTCAAGTTTTTTCCTTTTCTTCCATTTTTCTTTTGGGGCTTTCAGCAATTTTTTGCACATGCCCTCCAATGTTCAATCTGCCAAAATGCCTCAGTCTGAATGCTGTGTTATGGAAGTTATCTGTGTGAGGGGAATAAATTCCTTTGTAGGAATCGTGTCAGATCAAGCTCATTCTTCTCTGTTCAGAGCATTACAATGATGCACAATATCAAAGTGGCCCACAGAAATGAGATTCAGATCACCTTTCTCTGCCTTCCTCACACACCTGTTTCTGCCAAGGGAGCCATTTCTTCTGTTCTCCATATTTTACTTTTTTTTCATTTTTTTTAACTGATTTTTCTGCTACAGTCCTCTATTAAAAAAAAAAAAAATTAAAGCTCGTGAGAATATCCAAACATCTATACTTCGAGTTTATCTGATTTCCTATCTGATCACAGAAGTGGGATACGACATGGTTTACCCGAGTTTGCCCAGAGGATCTCAGGAGGGAAAACAAAAAACAGTAGTGCAGGGTTTGACATTGAAGTCCTGTGCAGCTATAGTGTGTTTCACATCCTGGACCCAGTTTCATCCCTTTGTGTGGCTTTATTTCCTGGCTATCATCTTGTCTCTCTGTTCTCCAGCTCTGCCAGCCTATACAGATTGTTCCTGCCCTCCCTTTCTGTGTTTTTTCTTACTGCCAGCAAAACAGGAGGGATGTATTTTTCCACTGAAAAGTCGTTTAACTTGTGAACTGGTGTTTCTTTGGCCCTAACCAAGATGAGATCCCACTGTGCTGAGAAATGCACATACATCAAATTTGACTTTTTTTTTGGCCAGAGCTACTCGTGATTATATTTAAGTGCTCATCAGGAATGGGTGAGTGAAGTTCAAATCAGTTCCAGTTCCCAAAATAGCCATAGTGGGTAAGGCTCAGGGCTGGTCCTACCAGAATCCTGTCTTCTGCAGTGATCAATAGTCCTCCTTGGAGAAGTAATGCAAGAACAGTCAAATATAGAATGACCCTTCTTCTGTATAATCTCCATGACAAATGGAGTGTCAGGAACTTCTCTGGATGGAGATGATCTCTGCATTTTAATAGCTTTTGATGGAATTTTATGCTAATGTGGCTTCAGTGCAATATTCTCCTATCACTGATTGATTCTTTTAGCTCACATATACATTCATCCTCCCTAATAACTTATATAATTTATTTAATAAGGACAAGGATTCTCTACTTTTAAACTTGCTGTCTCAAAAGTTTATTGGCATCTTGCAGTTCTTGTGTTTTATGAGAACATAACTCATTCATCAATCTCTTCCAAGCAAAGGTTGTTGATTTTACGCACCTTTAAGTCCCTTCACTTGTCTCTTTTTCAGGCTGAACAAAAACAGTTGGAAAAATCATCCGAGATAATTGTTATCCATGCTTTACTGACTGAATAGAATAATGATTCCTGTTAGTTTGCAGGAGGTCTGGCCTCATACTGGAATTAGACCTGTTTTTCTTAAGGAATCAGTGGTTAGCATAGAGCAAATGCTCATCATAGCTGCAGATGACAAATATTGAATAAGAGTGGACACCCTCTGCAGGGCAGATACCTAGAATTCAGAAATTATTTTAGCAAGCTAAGAAAATTAATTTGAGGGATGGTTCCACATAATAAAATGATATTTTAAAATAATTTTAAAATTCGTATTTTTGCATTTAGGTAGAAACAGTTGTTTGTGCAAATCCACCATGAGTGAGACATTTAAGCAGAGATAAATGGAATTAAAGCTGAAAAATTGAACATAAGGCAACAAAAATTTCTAGCAATGGAAAAGGCAACAGACCAGTGTGTGAGAAAAGACCTGGCAAGGTTTAAGGTGTCTGTTCTCACAGGACAGACCTGGAGCTTAAAGGAGGATGCAGATTATTTAGAGATCCAAAAGGAGTTCAGTAAAGATGATGAAAAAAGGTTGAAGAACTCTGCAACTTTTCAATTTAAAAGAGGTAAATCTAAGAGAAGACATGGTAGGAACTACCAAATAAATGAAAATTCTTAGCAAGTCGGTAAGATTTTCTCCTTGTCCGCTTTTCCAAATGAATAACAGGGGAACAAACAATTTAAAAAGGAAAAGCCCTTAAAGCACACTGACAGCACACAGAAGTAACTCCTGGAACAACTGAAGTCAGTTGTCAGAGTGTTGCAGAGACAGAGTATTTCTACCACCAGGGATTTTAAGGACAAATCAACATCTGTCAGGGTACTTAGGTCTAATTGATTCTGCTGTACAGCAGAGATGGACTAAGATGACCTTTTGAGATTACTTCAACATTAATACACTGTAAAAAGAAAATTACATAAAGCAGGCTAACCTTGGAAGAAATCCAGAGAGAAACAAAAGAGAATACAACAATGTTATTTTTTTTTTTTTTTTAAAGCCAACTGGTTAAACAAATCACTTACTGATAGACACTGCTTTTATCTATAACAGCTTAACTCCAATGTTCAGTCATTACACTGTCTGGCCTGTGCTGCTCTGGCTGTTCTCATCCATTTTATTTGGTGCCACAGACATGAGTGGCTTGGGTTGATTTTGGAAACTCTTAAAATTTGTTCAGTGGGGTGAAATGGATGATGTTTTTTGAAAGGCGTCCTTTCAAATGTCAAGAAGAATCATTACAATTGTATTCTAAGCTACCATCTCCTTTTTTTTACCTGAATCTCTCCTAAAAACAGTGAAACTCTTTGGAAAATATTTAGAAAATGATGGTAATACTGCGTTGTAATTATTTTTTTCACAGAGCAATGATAAAAGAATTTATTTTTGCAGTGAATTCTCAAGCCCAGCGTTTAAAAGGCAAAAGCCTGAATGATCTGACAGTGCTTCATGGTAACATGTTAATAACTTGAAAACAAGAAAAAATTACTTTTTAAAATATCTTTCAAGTCCACAATATTTCGTCTTTGGCACAACAATCTACCCCATGGTAACTCTTAACTGTTGTAAAACTTCTGAAGGGATGGTCAGAGGAGACCTTTATTCAAAAAATGAACTTAAATTTTCTGTAGTATTGGTTTGCATAAATGTATTTTGCTTATCATGTAAAAACTAAAATTGCATTTTGCAAATAAGACACTACCATCTTTGCAGTCATATGAGGCAAATTTATTAAATCTGTGGTTTTCAGTATTGTATAAAAGTCTTGGCTATCAAAACTATTTTTCCTGATATTATTCCTTTTGTTGGTCTGATATTTAAATTTTTCTTAAACCTGTACCTCATAATATTCAGTTCATCAGCCTTGTAGTATTTTTCCAGTTGGGCAGGCCTTTAATCTTGGGCAGGAATTCTGCTAAACTATCAAGAAAGTTTTTTCACCAGTTATCCTATCAGAAAGTCAGACTTTGATGGGGATTTTTTTATGCAAGGATTGGGTACTTGAAAAAGTCCCTTCAGAGCTCCAGGTCTGGTGGCCATTCAAGCTGTGGGAAAACAAGACAAGCAAAACAAGTTTCTTAACATTTTGTGAGAGCTTTTTTAATTTTAAGAAAAAATAAATTGTACTCTCTGTCACTACAGGAATTTCTGGAAAATGAGCAGGAAATACCAAACATGGTGACAGCCCTAACAACAAAAATTCAGCAATGAGGGGAAAAGATCAGAGATACTCACAGAAGGCTACAATTCAAGGACTGGATAGAACTGGAAGGACTGGAGGATACGCTGGTTGTCAAAAAATCCTGGCTGGGAGATCCCTGTAAGATATATTGAACTTGTTTATTTCTCAATTTTTATTTTTTTCCTTCTCAATCCCCCAATATGTTCATTCTTAGCAGCTTTCATGGGGAACTGTAGTTCCCCATGTGACGGAACAAAGGGGAATGGCTTCAGACTGAAAGAGAGGAGATTTAGATTGGATTAAGAATAGGAAGAAATCCTTCCCTGTGAGGGTGAATGAGGCCCTGACAATAATGTCCACAGAAAGCGTGGCTGCCCATCCTTGAAGTCCTCCAAGGCCAGTTTGATGGCTTGGAGCAACTGGGATAGTGGAAAGTGCTCCTACCCATGGCAGGGGATTGAAATTGGATGCTCTTTAAGGTCCCTTTCAATCCAAACTATTCTGTGACTGAATCTGTAAAACACAGCAGTACAGCTGTGTTGTGTCCAATCCTCCTGCTGCAGATTGAGACCATTTATTGGAAGAACCAGGAATGCTTTAGGGCACATATAATCATCCTAAACTTCCACTTGCTGAAGAGCTGTGGTAATAGCAGTGAGGGGCTGTTAAAATAGGACATTCACTCATTCTCCCAGAAACTGTGTGTTTGCTTTTCCACAAAGGATAAATGAAATTAACAGACCCCAACTCCTGCAGCTTGTGGCTGGGTGGTTAGCACTGCAGGACTACATGGTTAATTAATGTTTATGCTCTTTAGAATTTTAATGTGAGCAATTTGTACTGCTGTTCTTCTGTGCTGCCCAGTAATAAGTAATAAATGTTAATGCTAACTTGAGAGAAGGTGATAAAGATTTATTAATTTGTATTTCCCATTCCAGGTTTTGCTGAAGGCTAAAGCACTGGAGTCCAGCAGGAAGGTCAGTGGTTGGAGTGCAAGGCAAGGTCCACGGGTGCACTGCCTTCCTACAAGCTTTTTTTAAATAGAATCCCTCATTCTGCTTTTAAAATCAACACACCATTTTCCAGACCTAGCAAAATAAACTCTTTACCTGGGACTTGTTACTTTTCCTTTTAAAAACAAGATATAGCACAACATTTAAACCAAATTAATATAATCTACACAGAGAAATACACATGAAAGAGCAAAGTCCTTAGATGTGGATTTTTAACACCCATTTTAATCCCAAGTTTTAGAACTTTTCTCTAGATCAGTGTGTCTGTGAATTAGACATTTTACATAGCAATACAGACACCACTTGATTTCCCTTAAGATAAAGTACTTCCTTAATCCCTAAATAAAACCTTGCTACTGCATGCAAGACTGAGTTTGTTTGCACACAATTTTTAGATGCAGTGAACATGCCACTTGGCATTTCACATTAAAAAAAGTCACATGAAATAAATCTATCAGGAAGGGCGTATCAGATGTAACAAAATCAAACCTTCTCTGGAGCAGAGTGACAGCTCAAGGCACCCTGGCTGAGGTGAGACCTTTCAAAGCCCCTGAGATGCTGGCAGACTCTGCCCTTGGCAGTGTTGGTAGGTGATAGAATGAAAAAAACATTTTACTGTCACACTTATATAGAAATATGCACTGTTACAGCCAGTGATCCATACAGGGATGAGAGTTTAATTCAACCTCTTTAATTCAAACTCCTTGCTCTGTTTTTGGCCCTTCAGCACTGTTCTGCATCTTCTTCTAGACCCTCTACAGCACCAAGTTGTGGTGACCAATAGTGACCCAACTACCAAGAAAAGAAAATCTTTATCTATTTAATACTCTCCAAGAAGCTCTCCATACATGAAGCACACAGATCATAACCTGTACCTTATAGAGAATTTTACAGTGCATTTCTTCTTGTTTTACCCAGCAGGCTCAAACATCATGAAAATCATGTTTTATCTTATGATGGAAGGAAGAAGACAGTTTCTTTGTACTGGGAAAAGCTAGAGTTATTTGATTCGAGAGAACAGTTCTCTGATATATTCAAGCTCTTTTCCTTTTTTTTTTATTAAAGTCTATTGAAAACCAGTCTCTATTGTTTTATTCACATATCATGTTAGGAAATGAACATTACACAAGCAAACCATTGTACTAGGATGTGTCACAAGCTTTTTATACAGATTCACAGTGATAAATAGATAAAAAGACATTGCTTTTGATCTATACCAGATACTTAGGAAGAGTACAAAGTGCGCTTTTTTAGTATATACCAGTCCTCACACCAGATTGTTTCACCAGAAGTCTGGCACATGAACAACTTCTTTTCGAAAACAGAAGTTTCCAAAGCACAAAAATTGCTTCATCCAGATCACTGGGACAGAGTTGTTGGCACAGGCTCCTTTTAATGTCCATTCCCACCTTCGGAGAGGATCCGTGAGGGCTCGTGTACTTCGCTGTCATCAGTAGAAGAGGGCAGGGGCTGGTACCAAGGCAAGCAAGGGCAGGTCCTGCTCAAGCTTATCCAGTTTGGAAATGGAGATGATTCCATAGGCATGAAGCAACCAGTGGCTGAAGAGGACAACAAGCCTTTTCTTTCTCACCAGCAGATCCTTGAAAAACTTGCAAAATAAACACAATATCCGGTTAGCATTGAGTTTGTTACCCAGCATCCAACATTTAAAAGATGTTACAGGTAGAGCACAAAAACCATGTGAAAATTCCTGGGTTTGAGTCCTTCCAGCACACACAGAAATTCCCATCAGAGGGAATTCTCACCTGAGCTTCCTCCAGCCAAGATTAGGGATAAAGAGGTTTAAATGTAAAATACACCACTGTGAAAAGTCAACAAACCAAATGGTCTCTGCTCACTCAAGTCTTATTTTACTCTGAGTTTTAACATAGGAAATGTGTTTACCCACCTCCACTTCAGAAGCAGACATGTACACAGCCAGTGTAACCAAAGACAGCACCAGGATGATGTATGGGAAGGCATAATCTAAAGGAAAATATACCACACATTAGCAAGCAAAAAATGGCATGCCTTATCATTCAACAGAGTGAGTTTTTCCACAGGTATGGAACAAACTGACCTACTCTAGCCTGCCTCTTAGCATGGCATCACACATGCACAGCACAGCCCTTCAACAGTGCCCTCTGAGGTTTTTAAAATTCTGCTGTTTCTTGGTGGAGTTACTGATCATTTACACCATGAATTGAAAAAGGCATATAATGAGAAAACTAGTCAGGCTGAGTGGGGTTTTTGTGGCACCTCTCCAAATGTATCAAAAATGCTGGAAACTAAACCAAAAATAGCCAACCAAAAATAGCCACTCTCCTCAAATTTACACTGAAATCCATCTATGAAATCAGACAAGCTCTGCCTTAGCAAAAAGTAGAATTTCCTCTGAAGTACTTTTCTCTCACACCCCCCTCTATTCCTTTCTTGGGAAAGAGACAGTGTCCAGGAGCAGTGGCTGAGGCAAAGCAGTGTTGGTCAGGAGCCTGGTGAGGACAGAATTCCTAATGAGCAATCTTTTCAGGTGAAACTCCTCAAAATAATCTCAAACTAATATCTTTATTCCCAAAGCAAAGAGTGTCCCTTCCCTCTCTCCCCTAAGTCCTTCCTTAGTGTGCATTTATAGGTGTGTTCAGGAGTGTTTTCAGGACAGAACTCACAGAGAGGCCTCCTCCCGACCGGCCGCAAGCACGGTGAGGATGGGGAAGAAGTAGAGTGCTGCATAAATGCTTTTAAATCGATCAGACCTTCCCAAACCACAGGCAATCTTCTTAACCAGGAGAGGACGAAGCAGCATCATCAACACGAGGCAGAAGGCATAATAGATAAACACAATGGTGTACCTGAGGAAAAAAAAAGAAAGATTCCTTAAAATGTGCAGTTTTCTCATGGAGATTCAGATCACATCTGAGGAATTTGGGGCTAGTCAGTGAAGTCTACAGACTTCATAGGCAAAAGTTGTAAACACAGAATGAGGGGCTCATGTTTCCTAGGAGACAGTCAAGTTGTTTCCTTTCCAAGGAAAGGAAAGCAAAAGGACAAAAAGAAGTTTGAAGCTACATAGCTAAATAGCAACAGGATGAGAGAACAGAGGCTTCACATGGTGAGGTTCAGGTTGGACATCAGAAGGAATTTCCTCACAGAAAGAGTGATCAGACATTGGAACAGGCTGCCCATAGAGATGGCAGAGTCACCATCCCTGGAGGTATTTAAGGAAAGATTGTGGCACTCAGTTCCATGGTGGTGCTGGACCATCGAATGGACTCGATCCCAGATGTCTTTTCCAATTTAATTGATTGCGTGATTCTGTATGATAACTTGGAACCTGGACTACACCAATTTCTTCAATTACTCAAAAAGTCATTAAGTGTTGTTAAATCCATGTAAAACAGCTCAATGCATGCAAGATTCAGGGCATTGATTGTCACTGATCCCAGCCCTGTCTGAACACTTTTGGCAGCTTTGAGGAGAGGCAAGGACACAAACAGAGCAGTACAAAGGGCAGGGACAGACAGGAGCACAAACACTTGCACTCACAGGGGGTAGACAGCCTCGTGGGTGCAGTGCACTGTGGTGATGTAGTCAGGGCTGGGGTTGTAGAGCATCGTGTACCAGTCTGAGAGCTTCTTCACCCTGCAGGAGCGGATGTGCAGGGAGCCCACGGGATCACTGACCAGCAGCGTCACCTACGGGCGATGACTCCACAGGGCTGTCAGGTGCTGCAGCAGAGCACTGGAACTGTGGGACAACACACAGGGTCACTGCCACTCTGCCAGCGTGAGGAGAAATCCAAACACCCACAGAAAAGAGGGGACCTGGGCAGTGCAGAACCTTCTGCAGAGCTAAAATTCACTGAGTGTGAAAATGCTTTTACAGTCTCAGGTGATTTAGTGTGTAAAAGAATAGAGCAGTGAGAGTAACACACTGCACATCACAGAAGGGGTGACATTGCTGCATGTGATATAAGCAGAATTGAAGAATTTCCAAAGCAGCAGTCTTGAGTTGGGTAAATACTCATACATAAACATGCTCATCCCTGCCATGTTCAAGTGCTTACAGAATCATGGAATCACAGAATGGTTTGGATTAGAAGGAGCTTTTAAGACCAACTAGTTCCAACCCCCTCCCATGGCAGGGCTGACACTCCAGAATCACTAATCCTTAAAAAATTCTAGTCTAACACCTAGTGGCCATAACAGACATGGATTTAAACCTCTTTTTTCACAGAGCTTCTTTGATGCAAAGGCCACAGCAGCTGTGCTATCCAGACCAAAACCCAGAATAGATATTCCTGAAGAGAAAACTCAAACCCATCCTCTCAGCTGACATTGGCACAGGAGAAGGGAATGACAAACTGCTGCTCCTGCTGCTGAAACCCAATCAGACCAGAACGCCAATGGCAGTGTACCACCACATTAAAGAGATACAGACCATGCCCTGAGGGCGGTGACTGGCCAGAAATGCCTGCAGGACACCTGCAATGTAAATAAACCCACTACATGCTGCCTACATCAGCTCCCAACAAGGCCAGAGTGGATCGGCTCTGACACCTGGTCTGCGGAAGTGTCCGCAATCGGGAGGGAGTTGGGAGCTGGATGGTTTTTAATGTTCCCCTCAACCCAAACCAGTCTAAGATTCTAACAGTTGCTGACAGTTCCATTCAGCATCTCAGATCCACCACTCATGGATATAAGATTTACAATTTTAAACAACTTAGGATACACAAACCTCTTCTTTCCAGAATACCACTCAATAAAGAACCAGTGTAAAACCAGAGGCAGCATGGCCATGAAGCCGAGGTACAGCCAGTCATAGCGGTCTGGAGATCCCATACATTCCCGGCAGATTTTGTGTTCGTCGGTTCTTTGACCTCTAGGACACACCTACAGAAAGCAGAGGTTGTATTTACAATCCCAGTAACAACAGCAAATCACTGCAGCCCCTGGAAAAATAGCTTGAAGCAGCATAGGGCAAGACAGACCAGATTTTTTAAGAGATGAAACAATAACCCGACAAGTTTTACTTTGCAATACACTCTTCTCTCTCATCTCTCTGGTCTCCTTTAAACATAAACACACAGATGAAGCATGATTAAAAGGCTTCACCCAAGCCTCCATTTTCCTCTCCTGCTGTCACACCACTCCCTTTCATCTCAGCTCACTCACTTGGCTGCAAACAACCACTGTTCCCCAGTTTCTCACTTCCCTTTCATCTCACCCTCCCTGGATCCCACTCTCCCTTAACACTTCAATAAAATCGCTGTGCACAGTGATTTCAGCACAGCTCTCCACACCATCCCGTCCTGTTCCAGCCCTTCCGCTCAGCTCGGGCTCAGCACCGAGCCTCCAGCACCTCCTTCGGGAAACGTGTCAAGGTGCAGCTCCTGTTCGGTGACGGTGCTGCTCCTACGGGACCCAGGGCCATCCATCCCCGGGCCGAGCCTCGCACTCACCCCGAAGTCCCCGTAGGTCTCCACGGAGCCGTTCACCGACAGGACGGTCCTGCCGCAGTACAACCCGAGGCAGGCGGGCTGGATGTCCACAGCTCCGGGGAGAGCGCGGGCCGCGTTACCGGGAGAGGCACCAGTCTAAACCCGCTCCAGCCGCAGACAACACCGACACACATCCCCACCCTTCCCAGCCCTGCCCATCCGGTACCACCATCAGCGGTGCCCCATCCCGGTGCCCCATCGCGGTGCCCCATCCCGGGCCCCATCGCGGGCCTCCATCCCGGTGTCCCATCCGGTGCCCGCATCCCGGTTCCCCATCCCGGTGCCCATCCGCCGTGCCCCATCCCGGTTGCCTTCCATCCCCGTCGTGCCCCATCCCGGTGTCCCATTCCCGTGTCCATCGCGGTGCCCCATCACCGGTGCCCTCCGCGTGTCCCAATCCGCGGTGCCCCATCCCGGTGCCCATCCCGGTGCCCATCCCGGTGTCCAATCGCGGTGCCCCATCCCGGCCGTCCTATCAGCGCGGAACATCGCGTACCCCAGCAACAGGCACCCTCGGTACTTCCGCTCCGACACTTCCGCTTCCGCCGCGGGCCGGTCCACCCGGGCAAGGTGGGGCAGGGGGGACGGCGATGCGGGCGGGGGCAGGGGCGGGGCCTGTGTACAGGGGGCGGGGCCCAGTGAGGGGCGGTGGTCTCTGCTATGGGCCTGGTTACAAGTGCGTGGCTTCAACGGCCGTGTAAGGGGGCGATGGCCCTCGCAATAGGGGAGACGCCCATGTGGGTGGCCTCGTTGTGTGAGGGGCGATGCTGTGGGCGTGGTTCTCCTGGTTGGCCTGTGGGCGCGATGCGACCGAGGGGGCGCGGTGACAAGCGGCGGAACGGGAACTGGTCCGCTGCCGCCGCATCGCCCTCAGGGCCGCGGTGCTGCACAACAGTGGAGATGCACACGGGCGCGAGCCGCTTGCGCATCATCCCGCGGCTGGAGCGGCGGAGCGGGCGGCGGCGGGGGGCTGTCGCGCTGTCGATGCGCGCGGGAGGTGGCGGCCGCCAGGACCACGTGCGGCGGGCGCTGATGCACGAACCGCGCGCGGCACGCCGGCATTGTACGGGGCGCTGGTGGTGCGCGGCGGGGCCGCCAAGGAGGGAGCGCATTGGCGGTGCTGTTCCTGCACTGCGCCGGCTAAGCGCCATGTGCGGCCACGGGCCGTGATCGCCCTCACGCGCTTCGCCCATCGACTACGGCTGTGCCCGGCGCCCACACCGGCCCGAGACCGCCGCGCTGCATGCCTGCGGGCCCGTCACCGCCTTCGTGCCTGGGAAATAGGCCACACGCAGCGTCAACGCCCAGTACGCTTTCCAACAGCGTGCCCGCCTTCGCTGCCGCCACGGGTGGGAAACACTGGATTTTGGGGGGGTTGGTGGCCTGGCTGGGGGGCATCTGGAAAATATCTCCCTAATTCCAATTTCACTGTTCTTCAGAGGTAGTCAGGGATGGCGTAAGGCGTCACACACTGCTTTCTGACAAAGGAGCGCTCAAATTATCATCCCTGTCCACTGCCTTGCATGCAGCTGGGATTCTTCACTATGCAACCCCGTGGCTCAGCACAGCCTCACCTCCCTCCCTTTCTCTGCTCAGACTTGGCCATTGACGTCCCTGGCCATGGAAAGGTGGTGGTTGACATCAGCTACGGTGGCACTTTCTACGCCTTCCTCAGTGCAGAGCAGCTGGGTCTCGATGTGTGCTCTTCAAAGACCAGAGACCTGGTCAGTGCAGCAAGTGCAGTGACAGAAGCGGTGAAGAAACAGGTATGTGTGAGAACTGTGGTACCCCAGCATGCTGGGGTGACTGCACCAGGCTGAGATGCTCAGGATGGCAGGGGAATCACATCCTTCCAGCCCATGCGAAATTTTAAAGGTCTTATGAGGATGTGAGAAGGAACCTTCCTGCTGCTCTGGTACCTGAAAAGTAGAGGTGGAAAAATGCAGCAATGTGGCCCTGTCCCCTGCCTCTGGTCTCTCACAGAAGCTGTACTATTGTTGCTGTGCATTTGTGACCCTCTCTCTGCTCTTCCCAGGTCAAGCTGCATAACCCTGAGAGTGAAGACCTGGCTTTCCTCTATGGCACCATACTGACAGATGGGAAAGATGCCTTTAGCGAGGAGCCCACCACCAACATCTGTGTGTTTGCAGATGAGCAGGTATAGAAACGGGCTCTTCTCAGGCACATGAGGCACCACCTTTGTCTCTTTGCCTTCTTTCATGTGCTGCAGAGAACAGAGACTGCTCTGTTACTTGGTTTGGGCAGTGGATGC
>VKON01003462.1:0-35945 GCA_009741485.1 Malurus cyaneus samueli | reverse complement strand
GTATTGGGTGACTTAAGACAGATCTCTAATGTGCTTATGAATGAACAGTGAGCATGCAAGGCAGAAGAATACCAAGTCAGGGCGATGGGCACTTTTGGTGCGGGTGTGTCGGGTCTCGAGATTAGTGGGAAGCAGCTGCACTCTTTCTCACTGATCAGTGAGGGCAGAGGTGGGGATGGTCATGGGTATGTCTTTATGGTCAAATTGGATGGGGTTCACCAGGCCAGAGTGCTGGTGTTCTGTCCTTGGGTCACCCAAGGCTGCGCTCAGGCTGTGGAGAGGGCTGAACGTGCGGAAGGTGGGGTGTGGTGCACAGCTTGACATGAGCCCAGGGGTGCCCAGAGGGGCAGAGGCACATGGCCCGGGCTGTGCCAGCTCTGGTGGCGCAGCGCCAGGCAGTGTCATCCCCTGTGCTTGGCCTGTTGGGGCACCTCGCCTGGGGGCCTCTGGGGCCTAGGACAGGGAGGGACCATTGATGGAGGGGCTGGAGCGTGTCCAGGGCAGGGAACAGAGCTGGGGAAGGGGCTGGAGCCCCAGGAGCGGCTGAGGGAGCTGGGAAAGGGGCTCAGCCTGGAGCAAAGGAGGCTCCGGGGGGACCTTGTGGCTCTGCACAAGTCCCTGACAGGAGGGGGCAGCCGGGGGTGTCGGGCTGTGCTCCAGGGAACAGGGACAGGAGGAGAGGGAACGGCCTCAGGCTGGACCAGGGCAGGCTCAGGTTGGACACCAGGAGGAATTTCCCCATGGAAAGGGTGCTCAGGCGTTGGCAGGACTGCCCAGGGAGGTTTGCAGTGCCCATCTGTGGAGGTGTCCCAGGAAGGCCTGGATGTCCCAGAGGTTGAGAAAGCCCTCGAAGCCCATCTAGTCCAACTATCCCTCAGCACTGCCAAGGCCACCACTGCCCCATGTCACCGAGTACCACATCTACCTGGCTTTAAAACCTGTCCAGAGATGGGGATTTTCCCCTGGGCAGCTGTGCCAGCGCCTGAAGAGCTTGCAGGAGATTAATGCAGGTTGAGGTTATGTCCAGGGATTCCACCACAGCAGCTCTGAGCTGGTGTCAGCCCAGATTTCCCTTTGAGCCACAGCTCCTGGCTCCCCTAGGATCTCCCTTCCAGAGAACTTTCCCTACCACAGCTGCTTCCCCAGCCCTGAACTGCACAGGGCTTCTCCCCTCCTTGTTGGAGGAAATCCCATCTGGGCTGGAGGGGCTGCAGGGGTCAGGACAGACCCCACACCTTCTTCCTGAAGCCAACTGTGGGATACTCTGGGGCAGGTGGGGCCTTGGGGACATGGGGCAAGCCAGAGGAGCTGGACAATGCAGCCAGGGAACAGAATTCCTTTCTTATATCCCATCTAAACCTGCCCTCTTGCACTGAGAGGACATTCCTACTTGTCATGTCTCTCTAGGCCCTCATCCAAAGTCCCTCGCCCGGTTTTTTACCTGCATATGCATCTGTTATGGGTTCATGAGGTTGCCCATGCACAAAAAACTCATGACACACTCAGATCTGCAAAGCAAATTAATTTTATTACTTGCGTCAACAATAAATACATACCAACCCCTGGATTCTGAAAAAGCCGCTGTGCAGGAGCAGGAGAAGGGGCATGGCTTCTGAGCAGGAGGGCTACAAAGGCAGTGCACCTTCAGGGCGTCCCTTGGATGAAAATGGTGTGCATCATGGCGTCTGCACCCTCCAGCTTAGGACCACAGCTTATATCCCCTCCTCAGGAGTGGCCAGTTCTGACATCATCTCCTGCGGGGCCAACAGAGGAGCTAAGGTCAAAACAGCCCATGGTAACACCTCCATGCCAACAATGCTTATTGTGTATTGTCACCCTTTCACAGGATGAATCCCACGAGGTGACCGATGGTTAGTTACAGTCTTGAAGGTTAAAATCCTGCCAACTAAAATGAGATCTTTTTTCTATGACATCTTTTTGACGTGCACAACAATGGAACAAATAAGGCAGGACCTTAGACACGATTTCAGCCCCAGACACGTCATCCAGCTGTCAGAGTTTGCAATATTATTACCAGCAATTAGCACAGTAATCAGGGGTCAGAGGTCTGCAAGGGATGAGAATTGGCTATGTGGCAACTCAAACCACAACTGATGTGGAATTCGGACCCTAACTGAAAAAGCTGACACAAAAAAGAGCAGTTCTACATTTTCCCCTTTGATACAGTAAAATGCCTGATTTCCTGGAATTGAGCTGCCTCTGAAACAGGTGAAGCCGCACCCACTGGAGAGTCAGGGCTGTATAAAGAGGGGTTGGGATGGGCTTCGACCAGCCCGGGAGCTGCGGTGCCCGGAGGGACACGGTAGGAGTTTGGGGCTGAGTTTGGGGCTGGAGCCGGGAGCAGCCCGGAGCGGGATCTTGTTGGGCTCCTGCTCCCCCTGCCCGTGTTTGGCCGTGGCCGGGGAGGGGGGCGGGCAGGAGAAGAGGGGTCCAAGGGCAGCGGGCGGGGGGTGTCCGCTCCAAGCGTGGGCTGCACGAAGCCGCCTTTTCCGGCAGCGCTTCGGGGGAGCCGCGGGGCTGCACTGGGAGCAGAGGGGCGGGAGCGGCGGGGAAGGAGGAGGGGTCAGGGGATGGATGGATGGATGGATGGATGGATGGATGGATGGATGGATGGATGGATGGATGGAGGGGCAGAGTGGAGTCTGCAGAGGCGCAGAGCCCGGCACCAGAGCTGCCAGCGGGGCTGGGCCAGCACGGATCCCTGGGGCCAGGGGGCTGCGCTCCCCTGAGGGCAGCAGCGATGGGCCGGGGCCATTCCGGGGCTGATGCTGGGGGGGTTCCTGAGCAGAGCAGTTCCGCGGTGCTGGGGGAGGCACGGAACATCCTGCTCTGACCCCAAGGTCAGGGGATCAGTGGTTCCTTCAGTTTCCTCCCCATGCAGGGAGGGTGGGATTCTCCTCTTTCACAGACTCAACGTCCCCGCACAGAGCGTTGTGGTCCTTGAGAAAGCCCCTCAAAGGCAGCAGCGCTCCCTGGGGCAGTGCTGGGGAAACACCCTCATGGGGCGCAGGCATTCCCATGGCAAGTCCCGCTGCCAGCTTTGCCGCTTCCCCCGTTTGCTTCCAAGGAGGATCTCGATCCCGAGTTATCCCCTGAATGAGCTTAGGGCCTCCCTGCGAGCACTGACCCGGTTCTAGGGGGCTTTTTCCCTGTTCCTGCAGCATTGGGAAGCCGTGCGGAGACTGCCGAGGGTGGCTGGGGCAGGTTTGGGGTGTGGCTGGGCTGGAGTTGATTTTGTCCAGGGCAGTCCCCAGCTCCTGAGACTGAAGCAGCGCTGGCAGTGGTCCAGTGGGAGAGGATTCCAGAGGGGATGGGGCTGAGACAAAGGGGCCGAGTGGTCAAGCTCTTGCAGTTCCCGTTCAGAGCCGCCGTCCCTCGCTGAGGCTCTGCTGCCCAGGGAGCAGCTGGACGTGTGCCCACCGAGGGCACTCAGTGCCCAAAGTCCCTCCCGTGCTCTGCTCAGCTTTCCTCCACTGCCCAACTGCCCTTTTGCCGAGCCAGTGCCTTTTCTCCCCATCTTGTGTTTGGTTCTGAACTGCTGTGACCCAGCGGCAGCAGCTGCACTTGGCCGTGGTGCCCTTCATGGGTGTTGTGGGTTGGCGCTGGCCGGACGCCTGGCACCCACAAAAAGCCACTCACTGACTCCTCTGCTGCAGGTGGACACAGGAGAGACACCTTAACAAAGGGGCAGGAGCTGAGATAAGAACTGGGAGAGATCCTTCACTGAATACCATCAAGGGCAAAACAGTTCTTTCCTAGCGTGTGTAACAAGGCAAACGAAAACAATGACAGCAACACCAAACAGAATCACAAACAGAGCCCCATTCCCAGCCCCGTTATTAGCCCCAGTCCCATTCCCAGCCCCATTCCCATCCCCATTCCCAGTCCCATTCCCATTCCAGCCCCATTCTCATTCCCAACCCCAGCTCCCTCCGGGCTGTCCCGCACCCTTCCCTCGGTGCAGTTACGGTCACGGCCGGCAGGGGTCGTTGAGGGCTCCCGGCTGGGCAGGGCGGGTGCGGTGATTCCTCCCCGCCGGCAGAGGGCGCTGTGACAATGGCGATGATTCCTCCCCGCCGGCAGGGGGCGCTGTGGCGCGGTCTCAGCCGCCTCTTTCGCTCACGCAGTGATGGCGGGCGGGCTGCACGGCGGGATGGGCTGCAGCGGGAACCTCGGACCGGCAGCCACCGCTGGCTCATCCCGGGGTAGCGAGCAAGAGGTGGCAGAAACTCCGCAGCTGTGGCAGGAGCCTCGATGTGTCCCGGTCTGCGGGGGTGCGGGGTTACAGTGTAACAAAAAGCCTGAGGCAGCGGCAGGAGAGCGGCAGGAGGGGGTGGTGGTTCCATGTTTTCCCTTGAGGCACCCGACTGGATGATGAAGGTCCTTCCCAATCAAACTGGGTGTTAATAAGGTCACCACCCCAGAAGAGCCCTGAGGAATCTTTGCTGACTGAGCCATTACTGGCAGAGGAGAATGGTTGGCGAGACCTGCAGGTCCCTGGAATGGATCCTCTGTTCTCATGAGTTGCCTTCTGCTGACTGTCTGCTCTTCTCCTTTAGGATTTCAGCCTTTCCTTGCCGGTGCTCCTCCTCCTGAGTTCTCGAGGTGATTCCCATCTTCTCCACACGCCGCCGTGTGCCCCAGGCCTGACGTTGCCACTGCGTCCCCTGAGCTGGGGCCCTCGGCTGCCGGAGTCCACTGGGAAGCCAAGGCTGGGAGCAACGGGAGCATCTGCTGTGAGGTGAGTGAGGGGAACCCGAGCCCAGAGCCCCTGCACAGATTGCCAAATCTGCATGCATTGCCAAGGGGAAGCTGACCTGAAGGCTCTGGAAGGGTGAAGGAGCCCAGTCCAAGGCCCTCAGATCAATACCTGTGCTGATAAGAGTCTTGTGGCCTTGTTGGGACAGAAGCTGAATGCTTGGGAAGGTTTTGTGCAAGGAATAAATCTCTCCAGTATCCAGCTGAATGGAGACTGGGACAATTCTCAGGTCTGTGTGACAGTGTCAAAAGCCACACAGGTGTAAATGCAGGTGTCCAGTGACTGCAGATCCATTAGAGTGAGAACCATGGAATGATGGAATGGCCTGAGCTGGAAGGGATACACAAGGATCCTGGGAGAGACAGGATTGAAAGCTTTACTGAAATCCAAAATGCTCCAATTAAGTGGATTTCCTTGATCTGCTCCATGGGTTAATATATCATAAAAGGAAGTTCAGTGTGACGAGCAGGACCTTCCCGTCCTGAGCTCGTGCTGGCTGTGACCCATGACTGCCTTGTACTTCAGGGGGTTTTCAATCAGAAGTGACCAGCACTGATGGAGCCCAGCACATTCCAGAGCCTTTTCCCAGGGGCCATCCCTCACTCACGATGCTCTCCTGAGCAAACGCAAACACGACATTTTCTTCCACCGCCACTGCAGAGGCAGCACCAGAGACGATTGCTGAGTGGAAGGGGTGGTGGAGATCGCCTGGTACTGCCCCTGTGGGAGCCCTGACGACACCTTTGATTGCTGCGTGGCTTTCTGTAACCTGCATGGAGACGCCCGCGATCACAGCAGAGCTGCAGTTCCTGCAGGAGATATCCTGTCAACGTGGCTCTCGTATCCGAGTCGGAGCGCATGGACAACAGGGGGAAACAGCTTCTGCAGGGCCTGTGCAGTCCAAAGGCCTTTGGTTTGTCTTCTCACAGAAAAAGAGAACGTTGCAGTTGGGCGACCTGGCAAAACAATAACAATAGGGATGAAGAACAGCAATGAAGCACAAGTGATGGTCCAGCTAACCAAGACAATCAGCAATCTCCTGGAAGGGTCTAGACTTCATTTCAGCCTGGACGCCTGCCTGGACAAAGCTCTCCAGCAGGATTCTTGTGGATACAGACAACCCTGTGTGTGATGGCCAAAGCAAAGGCAAAGGAGCTGTGGACATTCTGAAGAAAGAGAAACTGTCCAAGATCAAATCCCAGTGCTCCCCTTCAAGGAAGACTGTGGTACCAGTGGTGCAAAAAGGACAAAGAGCTCACTCGCTTGCAGGAGAAGGGAACAAGAGCATTGAGCATCATCGCAGCCAAATTGAAAACGAGAAGCGGCAATAAGAAGAAAGCAACTGGAACAAGCTTTCCCTCTCAACCTGCTGATGAAATCATTCCTTGGCTTTCTCCAGGCACAGCCAGCAGATACCAAGAAATACTTCCTGCACTGGATGAAGGTCTTTATGGATGAGCTGTCCTGCGATCGCCTTGAAGAACTGCAGAGAGATTATCACAAACTATGGTCTGAAATCCTGCAAAAAAAAAGCAAGGAAAAGACCATTGAGAATGCTACTTGCTGAGTCAGTTGGAAGCCATTTTCTGAAGAAATCAACGATTCATCCATCGGTCTGGAGCACCTTTTGAGAGAGGTAGGGCAGATTTATGAAGCTCTGCAATTAATGGACTCTGAAAGTTCAAATTTTCCAAACTGCCAGAGATTGCAGCAGATCTGATGGTTTCAGGGTATCCTGTGGAGCTGATGGATGGGATGCTTCTTACGTGCCCTTGCGCTGGGTGGAAGCAATCTTTGACAGCTTAATTGAGAGGCTGGGGACAAACGAGTGTTTGTGCTCTCCGTGCTCGGCATCCAGAGCACAGGCAAGTCAACCCTGCTGAACGCCATGTTCGGTCTGCAGTTCAACGTCAGCGCGGGGAGATGCACCGCGGAGCCTTTATGCAGCTCATCCTGGATAGGAGCTGCAGCAAGACGTGGGCTTTGATTTGTGCTGGTGGTTGACACACGGAGGGTGTCCATCGAGATGGCCAATAAACACTCCTGAACCATGACAACGAGCTGGCCACCTTTGTCATTGGCATGGCAACTTGACTGTGATCAATATCTTTGGGAAAAAATCCGTCAGAAATGCAAGATGTTCTCCAGATCGCTGTGCAGGCTTTCCTGAGGATGAAGAAAGTCAATCTTTCCCCAAGTTGCCTCTTTGTCCACCAAAATGTGGGAGAAGATAACTGCAAGGAGAAACATGGAAGGCCAAAGGCGTTTGCAGGAGAAGCTGGATGAAATGACCGTGATAGCTGCCCAGCAGGAATTCTGTGACATCTCCTCCTTCGCGACGTCATCGGCTTTGATGTGAACACCCACTTCACTACTTTGCTACACCTGTGGGAAGGAAACCCCCCGATGGCACCACCCAACCCACCTACAGCCAGAATGTGCAGCAACTAAAGAGCAAAATCCTCCAGGCGCCAAGAGGAGTCGCACCACAGCTTTGAGCCTCTCGAGCCTGAAAGTCGGATTGGTGACTCTGGAATGCTTTGGTGAATGAAAACTTTGTTTTCAGCTTCAAGAATTCCTCTGGAAATTCAGCATAAGGAAATGGAAACTGCCTTCAGTCAGTGGACCTGGAGGCTGAGGAATCATTCAGACTAAGATGAGACTGGACAAAAAATTGGAATAGGCGATGAAAATGTCACCAGAGAACACTTGAAGGGCTGTGAACGAGACAGTGATGCCATTGAGAAGAAGAATGGAAAGTATTTCAGGGAAGACAAAGACATGAGACTCTGATCCATGGAAATCAGGGCACAAGCTGAAGCTGAAGAACTAAAGAGACTCTTCTTCGAAAGAAAAAAAAAGTGAGAATCTCATTGAGCTACAGAAGGAGCAGACTAAACTGGATGCAAGGAAGCTGGAATATGAAGAGAGAGCTCTCTGAGAAGGAGCAGGGACTTGGCTGTGGCTCTGAAAGGGAGAGACCTGAGTGATAGAGAACTGAGAGACAACTTTACCTCTGTCTGGAACAAGTGGATTGCGGAAGTCTCCCGTGCTGCTCTCCTCTGGAACGGGTGGATTTGATGTGGAAATCGAAAATGTCCTTCTAGAGCACTTTAAGGAGCCAGGATTCCATGCACAGGATCAGGTCATTTCCACAGCAGAGGATTTTCTTTGATACGAGAAAACACGTGATGAAAGAAAAGTTTTTGCATCTTACAGGTGTTTAGCTGATTGATGAACTTTCAGCACATCACAGACAACATCATAGCGTGTGTGAGGGCAAACATTGATAAGAAGGAGCAGGAGAAACGGGACTACAGTGAAATTATTCCATGAAATACTCAATGAAGTAACGAAAGGTGTGAACTCTGTCCCAGCAATGCAACGGTAGTTTTAACAAAGATTACAGCATGGATTTGTCTCTGTATCTGTGCAGAACAGCAGCAGAAAGGTTTAAAGCCATGCATGAAGCATTCCGAAAGGCAAATGACCCAGTTGTACCTGAACAGCAAGAGAGAAGATTTCTTCAAATCTTTCCAGATTTCCTGTAAGGAGCACTTCGATCACAACTTTTGTAGTATTTCTTTGTGACAAGATTGCCAGCTCTTCGCCAGGCGGTCTATGAGAGGACGGCTAAGCCATCCTGAGGAAATGCAGGGCAAATTCCCAGATTTCCAGGGCAGTAGAGCCAATCTGGAAGTTTGTATCCTGAGGTATCTGGCAGAAGAAGAATTTTGAGTTATTCAAGGAGTACCTTATATATCAAAAGTTTTCTCAGATTACATTGAGAAAAGTAGAGTTACTGTTTGGATGGGACAGGAGGCTGGAGAAGTTTTAGATTTCTCCCTTGATTTCTCTATCGAAACATCCTGTCACTGTTTCTCCATCAACCCAAATTGTAAAAGACAGAATAGACAGAGAGGACAAAATCTCTCTGTGGCTGGATGAATTTTGCAGGGAACTGACAGAGGCGATGAACTTGCCCAAAGTGACCTGAAGGGCATCGAGCACCGGAGGTCAAGACATCGAGTTCCTGAAAGTGCCATGGCAAATGCTCTGGCTGCCCTGAGGGACATCTCAGAAGAATTTGCTGATGCTGATATGAGCGTTTCTCAAGCAGCCTCACACCATCCTGGCAGAGCATTTTTCGGGTGCTGGGGCAGTGTCCTCTGTGGGGCGTCTGCACAAACACCATCCACACAACGATGGAGATCATCCTGGTCTTCCATCGCCACAATCTTGGACGGGGGAGTGGATGGCAGACCACCTGCCAATTGAAATTTGTTCCACATCTTCAAAGTAGACGCAGATCTATGTTTGGGTGGAAATGGTCCTGAGAATACGGAATGCGGACCTCCTTATCCACGTGGAACATTCTTCCTGATTCATCCATGCAGGCCTACTGGAAATGGTTTGTGTGCCGTTCAGGACAGAGCTGGAGTTTGTACAGTGAAATTTCAGGGAAGAGGAAAATCCCTGGTCGTGCAGAGATAACCACAGCAAGCATGTCTGAGCTGGGCAGTCTTAGCCACGTCCATGGAAGGAAGACCACAATAGCTTTGCAGTTTAGAAAAAGTTTATTAGCTCTCCCAAAATGCAGGTAAAATGACGCTCTCAAGCCCTGCAGACAATGGTATCAAATTGCTCCCAAATTTGGTGAAATAAGGGCCTTACTGCGGCTGTCCTGAGCAACTCCCTCCTTCAGATCAGCCAGAATCTCTTGCCTCCTGGCCATAAACATTTCCTTGCTTGTCCTAGAGCCAAACCAAACCCCCTCCCTGCCGTGATTGGCCACGTGGCCAAGCTGAGCCCAAGGCCAGGGGAAGAGCAAGGCAGCACTAAAAGCACCGCTGGGGTCAGCTGCTGTGAGACAAGAAGGGACAGTGCCCCGAGGGCAGTTTTCCTGCAGCAAGGAGGTGTCCTGCTTGGAGAAAGGCTGCAGGGGCCTGAGGCCAGTCCACTCAATTTGGGCTCTTGGCTTTTGGGCAATCATCCTTCCCTCCCTCACTGCAGCCTCCTGGACCAATGGAGGCTGTTCTCCAGTCAGGAGCTGTTGTTCCTCCGGCTCAGGAATGCAGTGGCATCTCAGCCCTGGGCAGTGCTTTTCCCTCCCTGCCTCAGAGAGGCTCTGCTGTGGTCGGGGCAGCTGGTCCTGCTCAGGATGCCTGGGGTGCTGCCCCGCCTGCAGCCCCAGCGCCGGCAGGAGCTGCTCCTGCCCTTGGCCTCACTGCTGTGCAAAAGCCTTAAGAATGCCCCATGTGGAGATCCATCCCCAGCACCTTCCTCAGCAGCTTCGGGGCGGTGCTGTTGCTGTCCAGGCAGGCTGGTGGCAGCAGAGCCGTGCTCTGGAGAAGGTGGCACCAGCTGGCACTGCCCCAGGGAGGTGTGGGGGTTTTGCTTTGCAGGTTTTGCTGCAACGCCGCTGGCAGTGCGAGGACCAAGCTCTCCTGGAGATGTGAGCTGCAGCCTCATGCCCTGCAAGCTCTGCTAATAAAGGAGTTGATTTGGACCTTCTGTGTCTCCTTTATGTTCAGGGGAGTAATAGCTGGGGTGTGCCACAGCAGTGTAGACAGGCAGGGAACAGGGGGTGGCACTGGTGGACAGGATGTGGCAGCAGAAGCTCTGCTCTGTCAGGGTCTCTGCTCCAGGAGCAGCTTCACTGTCTGCAGGGACAGCAAAGGAGGCAGAAACCCCAAACCACAGCACCCAGAAAAACCGGTGAGTGGTAGGTGCTGAGGGATGCATCAGTGGCAACCAAGCTGGCCTGTCACATTCACAGAGGGCTGACAAGCGATCCCAGCGAGTTTCTTGCTCTGGAGCTGCTAAGCTGGAAAGCTGTGAACAAAAGGGGACGGCCCAAACTCTGCCAAGCAGAGCTCCAGACCCGGAGCCAGGGACCGGAGCTGGAGCTGCGCCGTGTGAGCGTGTGCTGCAAGGGCTGAGTGCCAGGGCCTGGGGACACCGGGCTGGGAGGGGATTTGGGCCAGCTCCTGGAGGCAGACTGGGAGTGGAGGTGCCCCTGGCCATGGTGTCACCTCCTGGGCTGAGTGGGGAATGTCCCAGTGTAGGTACTGGAGTGAGGGGAGGGGACCCAGTGCAGCCACAGGGGGTGGCCTCAGGCCCAGGCTGGGGTGTCAGGAGGGTGCAGGGTCCCTCACCTGTGCCAGCTGTCCCAGCTCCTTCTCCAGTACAGCCAGAGGGTTCTCAGCACCTCTTCCTGTCTCTGTCAGGACTCCTCTGCCAAAGTCTCCCTCAGTGGGATCGATCTGCCATGCTGTGGGGAGAAGCACAAACATTTTAAAGATCTTTTCCAACCTTTACCATTCATGGAGTCGGTGCTATCCCCTGATCCCAGGAGGCAGAAGCTCTCCCAATGTGCAATGGTTGGGGCTAAAGGTGCAATGACCCTGCCTGCCTCCTGAGGACTCAGTGGGTAAACCCGAGAGCTGATGGTGTTGGGATGTGATTGAAAAGCAGAGCAGGAACTGTCCAGTGGGGTCTGTCTGCTGCACACACTGGGAAAGATGGGACTGGGGAAGGAGAGGGACAGGGCTAAAGGTACCAAACTGGGATGGGGCTGGAAAATGGGGAGGTCTGAGAGCACCAATTTTGCTTTTCCTTTCCCTTATCTTTCTACTTCTGGAGCCAGGCTGGGAGAGCTGGGGGTGCTCACCTGGAGAAGAGAAGGATCCAGGGAGAGCTCAGAGCCCCTGGCAGGGCCTAAAGGAACTCCAGGAGAGCTGGAGAGGGACAGGGGACAAGGGATGGAGGGACAGGACACAGGGAATGGGGTCACACTGCCAGAGGGCAGGGATGGATGGGATATTGGGCAGGAATTGGATGGAATATTTGGATGGATGGGTTATTGGGCCTCCCCACCTGGGAGGGTGGGGAGGCCCTGGCACAGGGTGCCCAGAGAAGCTGTGGGTGCTTCTGTATCCCTGGCAGTGCCCAAGGCCAGGTTGGACCTGGGAGTACCTTTGGACTGTGGAAGGTACAGTGGAAGGACAGTGACAACCGGGCGAGCTTTCAGGTCCCTTCCCACACGGAATCCATGAGGGCAGCGGGATACCTTTGAACACTTTCTCTTACCTAAACGACATCCAAGAGAGACAGAGACGGATTTCATAGCATGGCTGGAGTGCCGGGACACTGGGAATCGCTCCACGCTGACCCATGGCACGGTTAGAAGTGTTTTTTTGGGGATTTTTCTTCTCGGTTTTCCCGCCTCCCCTCACGCGCGGGGCCTCCGGCCGCCAGGCGGCGCATCGCAAGCGGCGGGGGCGCGGTGACGTCACGGGCACGCCGGGTGGGCCGATGCGGCGGCGCGGCAGCGGGAGCGGCACCGGCAGCACCGGGAACGGCGCCGGCAACACCGGGAACAGCGGCACCGGGAGCGCCGGTAGCGCCGGGAACGGCGGCGCTGGAAACACCGGGAACGCCACCATGGAGTACGTGAGCCCCGAGCAGCTCGCCGGCTTCAGCAAGTACAAGGTAGCGGCGCGGACGGGGGCCGGGCTCGGGGCCTGGCGCCGTGAGGGGGGCGCTGAGGGGCCCGCCGGGTTTGGGAGGGGCGGCTGCGGGAGGTTGGGGTGTGTGGAGGAGGGAGGCTCCGGTGGGGCTTGGACCGCGGTGGGATCTTGGGAAGGGCTGTAGGGACACCCGCGGTGTGTGGAGGGGTTCTGCAGGGACGCCCGGGGGGCGGAGGGAGAGGCCGCAGTGATGGGCGAGATTTGAAGGGAGCGAGGGAGAATTGTAGGGAGAGCCGGGTTTTGGAAGGTTCTGCAGTGATTCCGTGGGTTTTGAGGGAGGGGGGTTTGCAACGATGTCCGGGTTTTGTGGAGAGCTGAAAGCCGGGTTTGGAGGGGGTGGGAGGTGCAGTGAGCCCGGGGTTTGGTGGGTTTGCAGTGACACACGGGGGTTTGGGGACGGCGGGGTTGGCACTGCAGTGAAAGCTGGGTTGGGAAGGTGTAGGGGAGGGCTACAGGGAAACCTGAGTTTGGGGAGGGGGAACTGCAGGGAAACCTGGAGTTTGGGGAGGGGAACTGCAGGGTTTGGGGTGAGGATCCCGTGAGACATTGGGGTTTTCAGGGTAGGGAGCGCTCTGCAGTGAGACCAGGTTTGGAGATGGTTGCAGGGAAACACAGGTTTGGGGGATAGCTACAGTGTGACCTGAGGTTTGGGGTTGGAGGCTGTAGTGAACCCGGGACTTGGGGGAATTTATGGGTTCAGCCAGAGCAGTGGGGTGAAGGTGGGACCATGTGCGATTGTGGGACCCTTCCTCCTGAAATGGTCAGGTGTGAGTGGGAGCTTCTCCTCCTCCGGGGCTGGGTCCAGAGAGCAGTAGTGACCTGTCCTCACACACAGCAAGCTCTGGGGCTGTCCCCTCAATGAAGGGACCATGGAGGGGGCTCTGGGTTCCCGGGAAGCAGGCCTGGCCCAGAAACTGCCCCATTGAGCTCAGAACCGTGGTGCTCCTGCCCCGTGGCTGCTCCGGGCAGTCCACCCCCATGGAACCCACGTTGTCCCATCTGCTCGTGCCAAGCTGTGTCTTGTTCAAAGCATGGGACACCTTGGAAGGAAGCTCTGGAAATGCCAACAGGCTCTGCCGTGGCATTCAAATCCCTGGGAGCTGAATTTTGGGCCACAATAGGTAACATCCTTGACACAGGGGAATTCTGGATCCCGTGTGGATGTGGAGAGGAGGGTGTTTTCCATCTTTTTTTCTTTTCCCACCAACAGCGATGTAAAAAGGCTACAGCTCACCTTCTTGCTTTTCTCTTGTTCTGGGACCACATAATGTGGGGCCATGTTCCAGTCTCCCTTCCAGGGTGCCTTGTGGGGTGTTGTTTAAGAGTGTGGGACAATCAGGAGGAGTCTGAGGCCTTCAGGGAGCAAAACTTCTCTCAGAGCCATCCACGGGGTCTGGGGTGGCCAGGGCTTGCTCACACTCCTCTTGCATCATGGTGAAATGGAGAGAAATGGACTGGGGAGAGCGATGTGTCAGGGTACACGAGATTCCCTGTGGAAGGCTGGCTGTGTGTGGATTCATCAGGAAAATTTCCATGTGTTTAGAAAGGCAGTGAACAACCGTGGGTTTGTGTGGGTGCTGCAGAAAGGTAATCAAAAACAGTCAGCTGTGAGCCAGGCCTCCCAAAAGGACTGCTTTGGCTCCGCAAAGATGATTTTTTTGCTCCAAGAGGGGAGGTTCAGCCCGTTTCCCGTCACGCTGGAGGGATTGCTGTCCTCTCAGGACCTGTGCAGGGAGAAGGGGGTCTCCACACCCTTCTGGATCGCGTGGCAGTGACCAAAACCTGCTCTGAAGTTATTCCTGAAGACACCTCTGACAGAAATGCTGCTGCATGTAAATCTGGGAGCAGAATCCTGAAAGGTGCCCGGGGCGAGGAGGAAGGTCCCACACAGCCACAAAGCATTGGCTGCTCCCTGTCCCCAGTCTGGCACTGGTGTGGTGTTCCCTGGCCTTGGTTTGGGTTCCCTGGCCTTGGTTTGGGTTCCCTGGCCTTGGTTTGGGTGGCACAGGGCTGGAATGTGAGAGCAGGGCTGTGATGGAGCCGAGGACAGGAGGAGCTTCTGTGATTTTACTGAGTCAAGAGAGACTTTGACAGCAGTTTGTGGGTTCATTTAGTGCTCCAAGAGCCCCATCTCTGCCCTGCTCGTGTCTCTGCCCTGCTGCCTTCCCTGCTTCCTCCGTGTCTTGTTTCCTAGGGGAGCTTTGTTCTTGGCTATTTTAGCTTTGGGAAAGTGGCTGATCCAGCACAAATCCTCTGTACTGGGTCACGTATTCCAGCCTTGATTTCGGCATTGAGGCTTGGTGTGCTCTGCCCTTTGCAGCTTTTAAAGCTGGGTTACCTTGTCAGACTCACAAATGGGGCTGGAAGGGACCTTAAAGCTCATTCTGTGCCACCCTGTGCCATGGGCAGGGATACCATCCATGATCCCAGGGTGCTCCAACCCAGTCCATCCTGGTCTGGAACATTTCCAGGGCTGGGGCAGCCACAGCTTCTCTGGGCAGCTTGTACCAGGGCCTTGCAGTGCCTCAGCCTTTAAGCTATGCTGGGAGGAGCTTTCTGGCCACTCACTATCGATTTGGAAGAGACCAAGGTGGTTTGGGGGAATGTGGAGGAGGGAGTGTGTCCCAAGGAAGGAGCCTGTCCTTGGAGGGGAGTTGGTGTCCCTGGAGCTGATACAGCAGGAGGAGAGGAGCCTCATGCAGGATGACCACATCCTTCTCCGGCCCTCCTGGGTTACTCCTGCCATGGAGTGAGGAGTCCAGATGGTTTCAGTTTGCAGTGTGCACGTTCCTCTGGCTGGGGGTGAGGCAGTGTGTGTTCTGCTGTCCCAGGCTGGCAGGGTAGAGTGGGAACCTTCCTCTGGCTGTGCTTGAAGGGACCCTGAGGAGCTCCTGAGCCCGAGGAATCTGTGCAGCCTAAGGTGCAGAGCTGGCAAGAGAGGGTTTCATGGTTAATGGAGAGGGTTAATGGTGCTGGAGAGGTTTCCCTGGGAGTGCTGGTGCAAACAGCTAGACATGAGCCCAGGGGTGCCCAGAGGGGCAAGAGGCCACTGGCCCCCGGGCTGTGCCAGCTCTGGGGTGGCAGCAGGGCCAGGGCAGTGCCCGTCCCCTGTGCTGGCACTGCTGGGGCACTCCAGTGCTGGGGGCAGCTCTGGGCCCCTCCTGACAAGAGAGCCCTGGAGGGGCTGGAGCGTGTCCAGGGCAGGGAACAGAGCTGGGGAAGGGGCTGGAGCCCCAGGAGCGGCTGAGGGAGCTGGGAAAGGGGCTCAGCCTGGAGCAAAGGAGGCTCCGGGGGACCTGTGGCTCTGCACAAGCCCTGACAGGAGGGGGCAGCCGGGGGTGTCGGGCTGTGCTCCAGGGAACAGGGACAGGAGGAGAGGGAACGGCCTCAGGCTGGACCAGGGCAGGCTCAGGTGGACACCAGGAGGAATTCCCCATGGAAAGGGTGCTCAGGCGTTGCAGGACTGCCCAGGGAGGTTTGCAGTGCCCATCTGTGGAGGTGTCCCAGGAAGGCCTGGATGTCCCAGAGGTTGAGAAAGCCCTCGAAGCCCATCTAGTCCAACTATCCCTCAGCACTGCAAAGGCCACCACTGCCCCATGTCACCGAGTACCACATCTACCTGGCTTTAAAACCTGTCCAGAGATGGGGATTTTCCCCTGGGCAGCTGTGCCAGCGCCTGAAGAGCTTGCAGGAGATTAATGCAGGTTGAGGTTATGTCCAGGGATTCCACCACAGCAGCTCTGAGCTGGTGTCAGCCCAGATTTCCCTTTGAGCCACAGCTCCTGGCTCCCCTAGGATCTCCTCTCCAGAGAACTTTCCCTACCACAGCTGCTTCCCCAGCCCTGAACTGCACAGGGCTTCTCCCCTCCTTGTTGGAGGAAATCCCATCTGGGCTGGAGGGGCTGCAGGGGTCAGGACAGACCCCACACCTTCTTCCTGAAGCCAACTGTGGGATACTCTGGGGCAGGTGGGGCCTTGGGACATGGGGCAAGCCAGAGGACCTGGACAATGCAGCAGGGAACAGAATTCCTTTCTTATATCCCACTAAACCTGCCCTCTTGCACTGAGAGGACATCCTCTTGTCAGTCTCTCTAGGCTCCTCCAAAGTCCCTCGCCCGGTTTTTTACCTGCAATTGCATCTGTTATGGGTTCATGAGGTTGCCCATGCACAAAAAACTCATGACACACTCAGATCTGCAAAGCAAATTAATTTATTACTTGCGTCAACAATAAATACATACCAACCCTGGATTCTGAAAAAGCCGCTGTGCAGGAGCAGGAGAAGGGGCATGGCTTCTGAGCAGGAGCTACAAAGGCAGTGCACCTTCAGGGCGTCCCTTGGATGAAATGGTGTGCATCATGGCGTCTGCACTCCAGCTTAGGACCACAGCTTATATCCCCTCCTCAGGAGTGGCCAGTTCTGACATCATCTCCTGCGGGGCCAACAGAGGAGCTAAGGTCAAAACAGCCCATGGTAACACCTCCATGCCAACAATGCTTATTGTGTATTGTCACCCTTTCACAGGATGAAATCCCACGAGGTGACCGATGGTTAGTTACAGTCTTGAAGGTTAAAATCCTGCCAACTAAAATGAGATCTTTTTTCTATGACATCTTTTTGACGTGCACAACAATGGAACAAATAAGGCAGGACCTTAGACACGATTTCAGCCCCAGACACGTCATCCAGCTGTCGAGTTTGCAATATTATTACCAGCAATTAGCACAGTAATCAGGGGTCAGAGGTCTGCAAGGGATGAGAATTGGCTATGTGGCAACTCAAACCACAACTGATGTGGAATTCGGACCCTAACTGAAAAAGCTGACACAAAAAAGAGCAGTTCTACATTTTCCCCTTTGATACAGTAAAATGCCTGATTTCCTGGAATTGAGCTGCCTCTGAAACAGGTGAAGCCGCACCCACTGGAGAGTCAGGGCTGTATAAAGAGGGGTTGGATGGGCTTCGACCAGCCCGGGAGCTGCGGTGCCCGGAGGGACACGGTAGGAGTTTGGGGCTGAGTTTGGGGCTGGAGCCGGGAGCAGCCCGGAGCGGGATCTTGTTGGGTCTCTGCTCCCCCTGCCCGTGTTTGGCCGTGGCCGGGGAGGGGGGCGGGCAGGAGAAGAGGGTCCAAGGGCAGCGGGCGGGGGTGTCCCGTCCGACGGGGCTGCACGAAGCCGCCTTTTCGCGCAGCGCTTCGGGGAGCCGCGGGGCTGCACTGGGAGCGGGGCAGAGGGTGGGAGCGGGAGCGGCGGGGAAGGAGGAGGGTCAGGGGATGGATGGATGGATGGATGGATGATGATGGATGGATGGATGGATGGATGGAGGGGCAGAGTGGAGTCTGCAGAGGCGCAGAGCCCGGCACCAGAGCTGCCAGCGGGGCTGGGCAGCCACGGATCCCTGGGGCCAGGGGGCTGCGCTCCCCTGAGGGCAGCAGCGATGGGGGCCGGGGCCCATTCCGGGCTGATGCTGGGGGGTTCCTGAGCAGAGCAGTTCCCGCGTGCTGGGGGAGGCACGGAACATCCTGCTCTGACCCAAGGTCAGGGGACAGGTGTTCCTTCAGTAAATTCAGTACATGGCCAAGGAAATGGAAGCGGCACACGAGGAGTACGTGAACCTGAAGGAGCAAGATGCTGACAGAGCTGAGGCCTCCCTTCTGCTGCTGGGTCTGACTGTGACACCCGAAAGTCAAAAGCTGTCCCCTGAGCAGAAGAGGGAGCGTTTGGATTTCATGGAAGATCACATGAAAGGCTTGTGGTCCACGCGGGTCAAGAATCTCCTCCAGAAGCACAGTGCAGGCGCAGACTGGGAGAAGCTGGAACAGGACTTGTCTTCCTTGGTCAGTGGGTGCTTGGATGAGAAACTGGATGATCTGAGGATGCAGAACATACTCAGAGACATGGAAGACACTTTTCAAAGACCCGAGCCTCCCAGTCAGTCCCAATCCAGGTTAAAGGGTAGCAAATCCAAAGCAAATGAAGCCATTGCAAACCAGGAGTTCCTGCAGTTGCTCAAACGCCTTGGACTGGAAAGTCACTATCCAAAAAAAATGGGGATGGGATATTTCCACACCATCTGCAAGACATCTCTGCTGGACAGAGAGCCCAGCAAGGACAAGGAACTGTCGTTTTACTTCTTGCAAAAGCTGTTAACCGTGGATTACCGGGTGAGGTACCTGACTTGCTGGGACAAGAGCAACCCAGGCCTTGCACCCGTTCCACAAACCAGCGAGCAAGAACAGGAACTCTCAAATTCCTTTGAAAACTTTCTTGATAATCTGATGGAAGCAGCCCCTGAACCTGCCAGCAGGGACGGCGGTGTGCACCCCATGGACCTGCAGATGGCCATTTTCCATTGTGCTGATGACTTCCTGAGACAGACCCTTGCAAACAAGCTGGCGTTCTGCCAGCTGGCGCTGCCTCTGCTGGTGCCCAACCCAGGCACGTCACACATTGAGTTCCCGCTCTACGCTCTCAGCCAAATCCAAAGGAGCTGGAAAGAGGCGGACAAGTCGGGAAAGCAGGCCGGAACAAAGAGTTACAACAACAAACTCATCTCTCAGGCACAGACACCCATCGTGTCCTTCATCCGCATTGGCAGCTCAGCCTCCTGTTCCAAGTCTCAGCTGCTGAATACTCTGCTGAGCAAACGCAAACACGACACTTTCTTCCACCGCCACTGCAGAGGCAGCACCAGAGAACGATTGCTGATGGAAGGGGTGGTGGAGATCGCCTGGTACTGCCCCTGTGGGAGCCCTGACGACACCTTTGATTGCTGCGTGGCTTTCTGTAACCTGCATGGAGACGCCCGCGATCACAGAGTGCAGCTGCAGTTCCTGCAGGAGATATCTGCTGTCAACGTGGCTCTCGTATCCGAGTCGGAGCGCATGGACAACAGGGGGAAACAGCTTCTGCAGGGCCTGTGGCAGTCGCAAAGGCCTTTGGTTTGTCTTCTCACAGAAAAAGAGAACGTTGCAGTTGGGCGACCTGGCAAAAACATAACAATAGGGATGAAGAACAGCAATGAAGCACAAGTGATGGTCCAGCTAACCAAGACAATCAGCAATCTCCTGCAAGGGTCTAGACTTCATTTCAGCCTGGACGCCTGCCTGGACAAAGCTCTCCAGCATGGATTCTTTGTGGATACAGAGCAACCCACATGTGTGATGGCCAAAGCAAAGGCAAAGGATCTGGTGGACATTCTGAAGAAAGAGAAACTGTCCAAGATCAAATCCCAGTTGCTCCCCCTTCAAGGAAGACTGTGGTACCAGTGGTGCAAAAAGGACAAAGAGCTCACTCGCTTGCAGGAGAAGGGGAACAAGAGCATTGAGCATCATCGCAGCCAAATTGAAAACGAGAAGTCGGCAATAAGAAGAAAGCAACTGGAACAAGCTTTCCCTCTCAACCTGCTGATGAAATCATTCCTGGCTTTCTCCAGGCACAGCAGATACCAAGAAATACTTCCTGCACTGGATGAAGGTCTTTATGGATGAGCTGTCCTGCGATCGCCTTGAAGAACTGCAGAGAGATTATCACAAACTATGGTCTGAAATCCTGGCAAAAAAAAAAGCAAGGAAAAGACCATTGAGAATGCTCACTTGCTGAGTCAGTTGGAAGCCATCTCTGAAGAAATCAACGATTCATCCATCGGTCTGGAGCACCTTTTGAGAGAGGTAGGGCAGATTTATGAAGCTCTGCAATTAATGGACTCTGAAAAGTTCAAATTTTCCAAACTGCCAGAGATTGCAGCAGATCTGATGGTTTCAGGGTATCCTGTGGAGCTGATGGATGGGGATGCTTCTTACGTGCCCTTGCGCTGGGTGGAAGCAATCTTTGACAGCTTAATTGAGAGGCTGGGGACAAACGAGTGTTTGTGCTCTCCGTGCTCGGCATCCAGAGCACAGGCAAGTCAACCCTGCTGAACGCCATGTTCGGTCTGCAGTTCAACGTCAGCGCGGGGAGATGTACCCGCGGAGCCTTTATGCAGCTCATCCCGGTGAGCGAGGAGCTGCAGCAAGACGTGGGCTTTGATTTTGTGCTGGTGGTTGACACGGAGGGACTTCGTGCCATCGAGATGGCCAATAAACACTCCCTGAACCATGACAACGAGCTGGCCACCTTTGTCATTGGCATTGGCAACTTGACTGTGATCAATATCTTTGGAGAAAATCCGTCAGAAATGCAAGATGTTCTCCAGATCGCTGTGCAGGCTTTCCTGAGGATGAAGAAAGTCAATCTTTCCCCAAGTTGCCTCTTTGTCCACCAAAATGTGGGAGAGATAACTGCCAAGGAGAAGAACATGGAAGGCCAAAGGCGTTTGCAGGAGAAGCTGGATGAAATGACCGTGATAGCTGCCCAGCAGGAATTCTGTGACATCTCCTCCTTCAGCGACGTCATCGGCTTTGATGTGAACACCCACATTCACTACTTTGCTCACCTGTGGGAAGGAAACCCCCCGATGGCACCACCCAACCCCACCTACAGCCAGAATGTGCAGCAACTAAAGAGCAAAATCCTCCAGGCAGCTCAGAAGGAGTCGCAACACAGCATTTTGAGCCTCTCGAGCCTGAAAGTTCGGATTGGTGACCTCTGGAATGCTTTGGTGAATGAAAACTTTGTTTTCAGCTTCAAAAATTCCTTGGAGATTGCAGCGTACAGGAAATTAGAAACTGCCTTCAGTCAGTGGACCTGGAGGCTGAGGAATCACACCTTAGAGATACAGATGAGACTGGACAATAAAATTCGGAATAGGGACTTGAATAATGTCACCAGAGAACATCTTGAAGGGCTGATGAACGAGACAAGTGATGCCATTGAGCAAGAAGTGGAAAAGTATTTCAGGGAAGACAAAGACCATGAGACTCTGATCCAGTGGAAATCGGGCACTGAGCTGAAGCTGAAAGAACTAAAGGAGACTCTTCTTCATGAAACAAAAAAGAAATGTGAGAATCTCATTGAGCTACAGAAGGAGCAGACTAAACTGGATGCAAGGAAGCTGGAATATGAAGATGAGCTCCTGAGAAGGAGCAGGGACTTGGCTGTGGCTCTGAAAGGGGAGAGCCTGAGTGATAGAGAACTGAGAGACAACTTTACCTCACTCTGGAACAAGTGGATTGCCGAAGTGTCCCGTGCTGCTCCTCCTCTGGAACAGGTGGACATTGATGTGGAAATCGAAAATGTCCTTCTAGAACACTTTAAGGAGCCAGGATTCCATGCACAGATCAGGTCATTTCCCAGAAACAGAGCTTTTTCTTTAGACATAGAGAAACATGTAATGAAGAAAAAGTTTTTGCACATAATGAATAAGAGTGTTTCCAAAGCTGATATGATGAACTTTCAGCACATCACAGACAACATCATAGCGTGTGTGAGGGCCAACATTGATAAGAAGGAGCAGGAGAAACGGGACTACAGTAGAAATTTTATCCATGAAATACTCAATGAAGTACAGAAAGGTGTGAACTCTGTCCCCAGCAATGCAACCGGTAGTTTTAACAAAGATTACAGCATGGATTTGTCTCTGTATCTGTGCAGAACAGCAGCAGAAAGGTTTAAAGCCATGCATGAAGCATTCCGAAAGGCAAATGACCCAGTTGTGTATCTGAACAGCAAGAGAGAAGATTTCTTCAAATCTTTCCAGATTTCCTGTCAAGGATCGACTTCGATCACAACTTTTGTAGTATTTCTTTGTGACAAGATTGCTCCAGCTCTTCGCCAGGCGGTCTATGAGAGGACGGCTAAAGCCATCGCTGAGGACATGCAGGGCAAATTCCCAGATTTTCAGGGCAGCAGAGCCAATCTGGAAGTTTGTATCCTGAGGTATCTGGCAGAACAAGAAAATTTTGAGTATTTCAAGGAGTACCTTACATATCCAAAACAGTTTTCTCAGAGTTACATTGAGAAAGAAGTGAAGAGTTACTGTTTGGATGGGAGCAGGAGGCTGGAGAAATTTTTAGATTCCTCCCTTGATTTTCTCTATCGAAACATCCTGTCAGCTGTTTCTTCATCAACCCAAATTGTAAAAGACAGAATAGACAGAGAGGACAAAATCTCTCTGTGGCTGGATGAATTTTGCAGGGAACTGACAGAGGCGATGAACTTGCCCCGAAGTGACCTGAAGGGCATCGAGCACCAGGAGGTCTCAGACATTGAGTTCTTGAATAATGTCATGGCAAATGCTCTGGCTGACCTGAGAGACAGTCTCAGAAAAGAATTTGCTGATGCTGATATGAGCGTGTTCTCAAGGCAGCCTCACACCATCCTGGCAGAGCAGTTTTCGGGTTGCTGGGAGCAGTGCCCCTTTTGTGGGGCAGTCTGCACAAACACCATCCCAAACCATGATGGAGATCATCGTCTGGTCTTCCATCGGCCAGATTCTCTGACAGGATGGAGCTGGGATGGAACAGACCACCTGTCAATTGAAATTTGTTCCAACCTCATTCAAAGTGACTGCAGATTCAGATTTCCTGGTGGCGAATGGTTCCCCTACAAGAGATACCGAGATGCTGGACCTCCTTATTCCACGTGGAACATTCTTCCTGATTCATCCATGCAGGCCTACTGGAAATGGTTTGTGTGCCGATTCAGGACAGAGCTGGAAGATTTGTACAGTCTGAAATTTCAGGGCAGAGGAGAAATCCCTGCGTCATGGCAGGCAATTACCAAACAGCAAGCATTGTCTGAGCTGGGCAGTCCTTAGGGCACGTTCATGGAAAGGAAGAGCCACAATAGCTTTGCAGTTTAGAAAAGTTTATATCAGCCTCTCCGCAAAATGCAGGTAAAACAATGACGCTCTCAAGCCCTGTGCAGACAATGGTATCAAATTGCTCCCAAATTTGGTGAAATAAGGCGCCTTACAGCGGCTGTCGCTGAGCAACTCCCTCCTTCATGATCAAGCCAGAATCTCTTGCCTCCTGGCCATAAACATTTCTCTCTGCTTTGTCCTAGAGCCAAACCAAACCCCCTCCCTGCCGTGATTGGCCACGTGGCCAAGGCTGAGCCCAAGGGGCAGGGGAAGAGCAAAGGCAGCACTAAAAGCACCGCTGGGGTCAGCTGCTGTGAGACAAGAAGGGACAGTGCCCCAAGGTCAGTTTTCCTGCAGCAAGGAGGTGTCCTGCTTGGAGAAAAGGCTGTGGGGCCTGAGGCCAGGTCCACGCTGGCTGCAATTTGGGCTGCTTGGCTTTTGGGCATCATCCTTCCCTCCCTCACTGCAGCCTCCTGGACCAGCTGAGGCCATTCTTCCGTCAGGAGCTGTTCACCCAGCAGTGAGTGAAGTACTAAGGCCTGCACAACAAGCACTCCTAGAGGCCTTAACATTAGGCCCTGACCTGTAGGTGAACCTTTCAACCAAATGTTACATGTATCCGCTCATTAGTGAAGTGTTATTACCAACAGGACAGATAAATCTGTTCATTAATGAAGTATTTTTAGTAATATGTTATATGTACCTCCTCGTTAATGATGCCTGATGATTTTTGCTTTTCCTTTTACACTTTTTGTACCCTCTATGCATCCGCCTGTACCCGTTAGCCCACATGCTTATAATTCCTGAAGCTTGGTATTCCAGCTCAGTTTAGGAGTTCTGCTGGACAAAGAGACCAAACATCCTGAGGAAGGAGTCAATGTGCCCTGTGCTATCTTAAACTTGAAGCTCCAGCCTTGGGTGAAGCCTTCTCTCTAGAACATCTTGTGTAAACTGGGCTCTGGCCTCATCCAGAGGAAGATTCATTAGAATAAGGAGACATTACTGCATTTGTGAAGTTTCTTATTAAAGAATCCTAGATAGATATGCTAATTCCTGAAACCTATAAAACTTGTATCCGTGCTGTACACGGGGGTGCATTCTGCCATCAAGTTGTGCACCTAGGATCCCAAATACCGAGGTAAAACTCTCTTTATCCCCTTAACCGTGTCTGTGTCATTATTAAAAACTGGCCTTTCAAAGCAACAGTTTTTCTGGCACCCCGAGACAGGACGAGAAGGAGACAGAGTCCTAGCTCTGGGATCGAGAGCAACATCCCGTCCTGCTGCGCCTCTCCTTTGCTGAAACTTTGGGAGGGGGAGCAGCAGTCCCAGAGCTGAGACCGGGAACTTCAAAGAAATCCAGCACAAGGCACGGGGAGGAGGTAAGATAAAAGGAGTACGGTATTTTTGCTAGCAGAAGGGCTAGTGAGAGTGAGTTTGTGGCCAAGGGGGCCCTGTAAAGGGGGGTTTTCTGTAATAGGAAATTTCCTTTTCCCACGGGGGTGTGGAAAGAAGAGAACGCTCTTCGCTGTATCCACACAGAGCCTGAGAGCTGCTACAGGGCTCAGTGCAGCACGCAGCTGACAGGCTCAGGGGCTGAGTCTCTCTGCTGGAGTGGCAGAGAACCAGCAAGGGCAGGTTTCTTGCATGCATGCGCTTCTACTTTCTCTCTAGTCTACTTTTGCACTATAGGTTAGGCTGCATCTTGTAGTGGGGAGTGAGGTCGCAGGTTCAATTCTTGCTTCCAACTCTATTTGCTTTACATCTACAAACAGAACATGGGGTGTGTATCATCTTCTCAAAGTATTCAGATACCCCGTGAAGCTCCATTAAGTATAATATTGAAACATTAGCGGGTTCTAACCAGAAAGAAGACAGCTCTAAACACGGAGGAGTTAGTAAGACTCTGCACATGTGTTTGGCCAGTTTTAAGCCTTAAAACTGGAAAGAGATAGCCACAATTTGAGAGTCTAGATAATGAGTTGATTACTAATTTATTAGTAGAACTCAGAGTCCAGAGCAAGTATAAGGAGCTAAGTTATTTGCAATATTCTTAAACAGAGAACAAGCTTACGATCAGCAGCAGAAAGGCTAAGTGAAAATGGTTTCACTAAGAAGAAGAGAGCAGAGGAGAAAATCACCCCCCGTTCCACCGCCAGTGGTGCCCATACCGGTGGAGAAGGGGGGAAGTGTGCCACCCCCTCCTCTGCTGCTGCCGCCCCTTCCCCCAGTCCCTCCGGGGCTGGGAAGAAGGAATGATTGCCCACCACCCCCACCCCCTGACAGCCCTAGGGGCGAGAGCGGAGCCGGAGAAAGGCCAAGTCCGCCACCGCCCGACAGCCCTAAAGATAGGAGTGGGGCTAAAGAGGAGCCGGGTCCATCACCGCCCGACAGCCCTGGGAGCAGGAGCGGAGAAGACCGAACGATCAGTGCCGAAACAAAAAAAGAAACAATCGCAATTAAAAGCAATTCTGACAAGCCCAATACAGATAGCTCCTCTGAACAGGAGAGACAAGGTCAGATTACATTCCCTAGTGATCTAGTGGTTCAAAGCTCTCACTGCTGTGACCAAAGTTCGATTCCCAGACAAAAAACCATGACTACACTGACCAGTAAACTCGAGTGGTTTACTGTTTTAAGTCCGAAATTCGTCTTTTCCTATACCCCTACCCCTGTGCACAAAATTAGTCAAAAGCTCTTTGCTTTTGAGAAGAGAGATACTGAGACAGAAAAGAAGATCCAGCTCACCTGAAAATCTAAAAGCCAGCTAGCAAAAAAACTAGAAAACTAGAAAAGACTACTGGTAAAACCTCTGTATAAGACCCTTAAAGCAGCAGAAAAGAAAACCATCTTATTGTTCATAGAGAGTAAAAAGGCTGTATTTAAACAGCTAGAGCAGCTGAAGCTGTTGGACTTAAATAAGCCTTTTAAACTTTTTCCATATAAGCAACTCAGTGTAGCTCTAGGAGTACTGGCACAGCACCTTAGAAACTAGCAAAGAGCTGTAGCCTGTTTTTCAAAACAGCTGAACAATGTTAGCCAAGGGTAGCCTACGTGTTTGAAGGCTGTAGCAGCAACTATCATCCTGATACCAGAAGCCCGTAAATTCACCCTTAATCAGCACATTGTCGTGTATGTACCCCACGCAGTAGTGTTTGTGCTAAAACAACAGAAGAAACACTAGCTATCCCCAAGCAGAATGCTTAACTACCAATCTGTGTTGTTAAAACAGGATGATGCTACCCTGAAAACAACATCTATTGTAAACCCTGCAATGTTTCTATCATCCACATTATTTGATAACATGCCTGAGCATGACTGTTTGCAGACAGTAGAGAAGACCTATTCCAGCAGACCAGAAGGACGTGCCTCTAGAGAATCGAGACTGGGAACTATTTCCTGATAGAAGCAGTTTCACAAAGAATAGCAAGAAAATGACAAACTACGCAGTAACCACCATGAATAAAGTAATTGAAGCAAAAGCCTTAATTTCAAATGTATCATCACAAAAAGCTGAACTAATTGCACTGACGAAAGCTCTAGAACTGAATAAAAAAAAGGAAGTGGACATATGGATTGATGTGCTTTGCACTGTTCATGCCCACAGAGCTATTTAGAAAGAAAGTAGCCTGCTAACTGTTCAAAATAATGAAATTAAGCATGCAGAACAGATCTTTGCACTCCTGCAGAGTATCCAGAAGACTACAGAAGTAACTGTCATGCACTGCAGAAGTCATCACAAAGAAAAAACAACCCCTGAATTGAAAAATTACCTTTTTAGTAAAGCAACAGAAAAGAGTACAAAAAAAGACCAACTTTCAGTAGTACCACAGAAAAAAAGTAGATTTGACAGAGTTTACTCCAAAATGCGATGAAAGAAATCAAAAATTAATTAAGGTTCTTAAAGCTAAAATCAAAGAAAGTGAGTGAGCTATTACCCCAACAAGACAAGTTGTACTCCCACCCCCGCTTCTTCAAAAAATAGCCCAGAAAAAGCATGAAAGTACCCACTAGAAAACAAAAAATCTTTTAAAACATCTGAAGAAAGTAGTAGTTAAGAGAAAGATAACTGATATTACACAATCTATAACAAGCAAGTGTGAGACCTATTGTAGAAACAATCCTGACACGAGCAAGAGAGTTGTATTAAGAATGACGAAAGCAAGAAATCTCCCAAGAGACTGTTGGCAAATAGACTTTGCTGAAATGCCTCGCAAAGAAAGATACAAATATATGCTAGTACTAGTTGACACCTTCAGTAGATGGCCTGAGGGTTACCCCTGTTGCACCAACACAGCAAAGAGGGTAGTAAAAACTTTCCTCAACCGCATAATTCCAAGGTTTGAAGTTCCTTTTAGAATATCATCAGATAGAAAACCACATTTCATTGCAACTATAATCAGAAAAGTTGACAAAATTCTAGGACTTACTTGGGACCTGATTACTCCATACAGGCCCCAAGCAAGTGGCAAGGTTAATGAGTATATGAACAGAACCCTCAAAACCCAGATCAGTAAGATCTACCAAGAAACTTCAATGACATGAATTCAAGCCTTGCCTCTAGCCTTGCTGAAAGCTCACATACAACCAAGGCAGAAAGACAATATAAGTCCCTATGAAATCTTGTATGGCAAGCCATACCAGGTTTCACATATCCCGAGTATCAGTATATTCACATACTGATTTACAGAAATGCTTAATAGTTTTAAGTTCGCATTTACAGAAGCTCCAGAAGTTCGCCGTGTTGTCCAGGCCCATAGGACTGGACACACCTGCTTATCCGTTCCAGCCTAGAAACTAGATCTACATCAAGTAGTAGCACAGCAACCGCTTACAAGCTGAGCAGAAGAGACCGTTCCAAGCTTTGCTGCCCACCCTCACTGCAGTCAAAGTTGCTAAGAAAAAACTGTAGACTCACTACTCCAGAGTCAAGAAACCATCGAAGAACCAGAGACTGATGCAAATCAAACTAATGTAGTTTAAACTGTTTTTCACATATCTATTATCTGCCCAGCTGGTAACCATGATTCAAGATTCAGCCCATTAATTACATTGCAATACTCTAAAATATATCCAGAGCTCTTGACAAGAGCAATTGCTAGATCTGTACCCAATTATCTCCTCTAGATAGGAGTAGTAACTAGCCATTAATTAGTATAAAAATTAAAAAGAGACTCAAATTCTACCTGAATTAGTTTCCAAAAATTACCACCTTAAAATTCGACTGTATTTTTCATGGTTACCAGACTGGGCCTGCGTAAAAGAAGTATCTCTGATAGTTGTAGTTGTAGTTAGTGTAGTGTAGAGACTAGACAAGTGGAGTCTTGTTAGTCTCTAAAAAAGAGAGAAATGATGCCTGATGATTTTTGCTTTTCCTTTTACACTTTTTGTACCCTCTATGCATCTGCCAGTACCCCTTAGCCCACATGCTTCTAACTCCTGAAGCTTGATATTCCAGCTCAGTTTAGGAGTTCTGCTGGGCAAAGAGACCAAACATCCTGAGGAAGGAGTCAATGTGCCCTGTGCTATCTTAAACTCGAAGCTCCAGCCTTGGGTGAAGCCTTCTCTCTAGAACATCTTGTGTAAACTGGGCTCTGGCCTCATCCAGAGGAAGATTCATTAGAACAGGGAGACATTACTGCATTTGTGAAGTTTCTTATTAAAGAATCCTAGATAGATATGCTAATTCCTGAAACCTATAAAACTTGTATCCGTGCTGTACACGGGGGTGCATTCTGCCATCAAGTTGTGCACCTAGGATCCCAAATACCGAAGTAAAACCCTTTTTATCCCCTTAACCGTGTCTGTGTCATTATTAAAAACTGGCCTTTCAAGGCAACATTAGCAAAAGGTGTTTACCTGTCCATATTTAGAAACTGGACAACATCATGAAATTACACATCTGGCCTTGTTGGGCATGTAGGATCAAAGACAAATCCCTTCTTTCCTCCTGGAGCCCTGGCCAGGTTTTGGGAGGAACACCAGAGGAGGATGAACCCAGAATTCCTGCACTAGAAGTGCTGTCAGTTTCTTTATTGAGCAGTATAAAACCAGGATCCTCTCGTAGCGAAGTGGGAAGCCTCGTTGCCTGCAGGTGGACACACCACAGGAATTCTCAATTACCGAGAGGAGCTCTCCAGTCCTTCACTGTGACAGGGGCTCCCCAGCTGATGTGTGGATCTGGAGGATGGTAACGTCTTGGGGCAACTGGCGCTGTATGTTTCTTAACCACTGTGGGCAATCTTTTGGGGTAATGATTGGGTGCATTGCTGAGCTTCTCCTTTTGTGATTCTTGGCAGTTTTGCATTGCAGTAAATTACACCTATTCCTTAAACTGGTGTCTGTTTCTTCTGTGCTCACCCTGTGCACTGGCAAAACACTGGGCCAGGGTCTGGGGCAGGGGGTGTGGCAGCAGAGGTTTTCCATTTCAACCAGCAAAGAAGGGCCAGGAGATCCTCCAGAATCGTGGATTTGTCCAGAGTCCAGACATGAATATGGGACATGTGTACTTGTTGAGGATACCTGTCAAATGGCTGGGAAAATCAAGATGAGCACTATAGTTCACATGCAATTAACCAGAGTGGAATCCTGATCACCCATTACCCAATTCAAGGTATCCTATTAAATACTGAGCCAAAAATCACCATTCTTGATTTTAAAGATAAAACCAGTTGTAAAGAAGCCAAGGACTTAGCTTTCCTAGGAATGGCCTGGGGATGGTCCAATGGAAAATGTTATTCACACCTGTCTGTGGAACCAGAGAATGTGGGACTGAGGGGTGGAGTTAGAATCCCCTCTCTGTGCCCCAAGGGCATCTTCAGTTTTGCCACGGTGCCCTGTCGTGGTTTGAACTTGACCGAAAGCCAAAGCACCCACGACGTTCCCTGCCCCCGCCCCACCTGAGAGGCAGAAGGGAGAGCAAAAGCCCAATTAACACTAAAATTTATGGCTTTTAGATAACATAACATAATTGAGAGAAAGATAAGTATATGCTCCAGAAAATGGTCAGACAGGCTGAATAACTTAAGTTGCAAAATAGATTTATTACTAAAAACTACTAAGAATACTATTGCACCGGGCAGGGTAACAGAGATGAGGAAAAATTTACAAGGAGAAGAAAATAAAAATGGACATTTTAAGACACCTGTTATTCTTTCTGGGAACCTGTCTCTCTTCCAGGTCGTCCCTCCCCACCCCTCCATGCCTTCCCGGGTGCAAGAGAGGCAGGGGATGAAAGTTTAGCATAGATCAAATACTCATTATGGTTGTCGTCCAGCACCACAGGAGAAGAGTCCTTACAGGTCCAAGCTGTGGAAGTTCTTTTCCCAAGAAACAGTCAGTGTGTAATCCCATGCTGATGGCAAGGGATTCTTTTCTTTACCTCGTGGGAGAAAGGAAAACAGTCCTTCAAGGCCACTCTCTCAAATCTTCTGGCAGAACACAGCTTCTTCTAAGCATCCACTTGCTTCAGATGTGTGGGCCGGGATGACGGGGGGGGGACGGGCATCTCTTTTACCCGCAGAACACAATTTCTTCTAAGCGTCAACTCGCTTCAGACGTGAGGTGGCCAGCCCTCTTTCCCCTTTTTTGGCTTAAGATCAGTCCAGTCCTCAAAGGCCAGGTTTTTATCTCGGGTGCAGGGCCTTTCTTTTCTATACAGGTGTCCCATTGCAGAAATAGTCCTTTCAAGAACATCTTGTTTTCTCCATGTCACGCACCACAGCAAAAAAACAACAGCACCTGTCTTACTGTGATCTTGAGTCTCCTTTTTTTTCCCTTACATGTCCTCACCCTCCTCCTCTGTCCTTCCCCAGTGCATGATACTAAAACTAAATACTAACAACCTAAAAACTAAATGGCGGCCGCACTCTATCTTGTTTTGAATTCTTCTTAAGTACAAGACCATACATCATCACAGAGATGTAACTAGCCTGTGCAATTGGCCCAGGCCTGACCAGCAGCCTGTCCATCAACCTCAGAGCCACAATGGATTGGCTCTAAAACACAGGGGCAGAGCTCCTTTTGCTGGAGAAGAAGGAGAAAGCTTCTAGAACTTTGTCAAAGGAGCCATCTTTGTGGTTTCTTGGTCCCATCCCCCCACCACCAAAAAAGCAGACCAAGTAAAACCAGGACATGCTCAAAAGACATAATTACTGTAGCGTCCCTTCCTTAGAAGCAACACAAAGACCAAAATGGCAAACTCTGAATTATGGTACCACTTGATAAACAATAGCACAAACACTCCTGTCACTGCCACCTCTCCAGTTACTCTACAAAGGCATCCGTTCGTATTAGAAAACGATATTTGACGATTACATTTACCAAGCAACTGGGCACAACGTGTGTTTGTTTGGAGAGCTGAACACCCAGGTCCAGCAGGCTTCCATACTGACCGCACAGAATAGATTAGCTCTGGATAGGCTGTTGCAAGCACAGCGCTGCTCTCACCACTGCCACATGGAGGCAGTGGAGGAGCAGTGTGCGAGGCTTCATTGGGAAACTTTTGTTCAGCACGTAAAACAATCTTATACAAAGACAGGAACAGTTTAAAATGCAGAAAATACCAATTGAGAACTGATTGTGCTGGTGGCCATAAGAATCAGTGGCCACCCAGGCATCGATCCTTGATTGTCCATCAGAGTCATAAGTACAATTCTAGTCTGGGGTAACTTAACCATGACTGGTTGGCCCATCTTTTAAGTTGTCCTGAGAAGTTGCAATTTTATCATTTGGAGTTGTTTCAAGAGACGTTGGGCTCAGGAAAGCTCATGAAGCAGGACTGCCCGTTGGTCCATGTCGGTTATGTATCTGACATAATTCAGAGCGTTTATCCCATCTAGTTTCATGTCTCCTGTGGCAGCTGTTTAGCCAAACGTTGATAAAGCTCCATGATCCCATTTGCTTGGGGATAGTATGGTGCATGCATAACCCATTTAATACCTTCCTTTTTTGTTCAGTCTTGTACACCCCTTCACACAGATCTGGTGTGATCCATTGTCACTCTGTACAGAGTCTGGGATAGGAAGACTGGAAAACCAGTTCCAGAGTCCAGAAATAGTGGCTTTGGCATCAGCATGTCTGCTGTTAGTGGCAACTAACAGGCCAGATACCACTTCCCCAACTGCTTGTAGATGGCTGTAACTGTCAGATGTCTTCAGAGACCCAATAGAATCTATTTGCTCTCTTTCTGGTTTTTGTCAGCTGCGTCACCTTGTTGTTCCAACCAGTCTCTAAAGCTTGGTCATTTGCATGCGCTTTGATCCATCCTATGTGGATTTGTTGGGATTGAGCCTGTAACAACCATTTCCAGTCTTCTTCTGCCAAATCCCTTTCCCTTCACTTGCCAGTCCAATGTTTCCCACTCACACAGGCACGAGGTGGCACCAGCCCAGACTGCATAGGCTGTTGTAGAGCTACCATGTCTGGAATCACAGCTATCTATAATTGTGTAGGTTTTGTTTATTAACATACATTTGATGAATTTGATTCATTTGTTAACATTCATTTGATCTGTGACCCCAGGGATATGTTCACAGCATTTGTGCATTGCTGGTTAACTGTGCAGTTCCCTCTGGTGGAGCACTACTGTTGGAGGTTAGGGTTTTTTCCTTTTGTTTTTCTTTCTCTTAGGGACTTTTTCCCCATTTTGTTGCTAAGGAACAATAACTGGGTACTTAAGAGGAAACAACAAGAATTTGCCAGCTCAGGGAGGAGGGCACCCTGGCTGCACTTCTCTATCTGAGGTTTTCTTCAGGAAGACAGAGATCCATGAGAATTGGGGTGTGGAAAAAGTGGGACTGGTGCAGCTCCTAGCTCACTTGTTCCATTGGCTTTGGAGGAGGGTGGTGGACCTGCTGCCTGGCGGGAATTTGCTGCCGTCGCCAGAGCCCGGAATGATCTTTTTTCTGCCGTGGGTGACCTTTGCTTGCAAGAGTGGCCATTGCTCTGGGACATTACAAACATCGACCTCACACAAGGGACCCTTCACCATCTGCTCAGGTGCTTCAGGGAACCTTGGGATCCCGAGCCCCCTCCCCCAAGGGGACAGGGCTCTCCTGGACATGGTGAAGACTTCCTGAAGCTCTCACAGGCATTTTTGTGGCCCTCTCCACACTAAAACTTGGCCAAGCAAAACCACCACAAATATGTAATCAGTGCGAGTGATAAAATCTCAGTTTATCCAGGACATACCGTGCTTGGTCAGAGGAAGGATCCCCGAGTGACGAGTGCTGCTTTGTGGAACTCAAAGCTCTGTCAGAAGGTTTCTCTCTGGTCGATTTTGGCATCAGCATGGTGTGTTCTACAGTGAACAATTGCAGCCTCAGCTGCTTTCAGCAAGCGTGATATTTGTGTCCCATGTTTATCGATGCGTCTTGTGCTGATGACAAACCACTCTCACTAGAAGAATCCCAGATGTTCACATTCTTTTTGCTCAGTCCCAACATCCATGTTAGAGCAACCAGTTCATCCTTCTGAGCTGAAACATCTGCGCCTCATTTTGTCCCCTTCCATTTCGTCGCAATCACTCCATTTCCAAATTATCTATTCTTTGTTTTCAGTCGCGATATTTTGTTTTATCATATCTTCTTTCCAGAGTGTTTGTTACACTTGCTCCCTGAATCAAGAAGAAAAGGAAATTAAATCTTATTATTTTAATGAGCATCAATTCAGCAAGGTTTGGTCCATTTCCCTGTACTTTGTGTCACCTGATTTCAAGATTCAATTTCCTTTCAGAAAGGAAATGAAATCCTGCAATTTCAATGAGCATCAATTCAGCAAGGTTTGGTCCATTACTTCAGAACCTTGGACTCAATCACCTTGCTCATCCCAGCCCTCCCCACCCTCCAGGGAAAATTCCTGCCAATATCCCATCCATCCCGCCTCTGGCACTGTGACCCCATTCCCTGTGTCCTGTCCCTCCATCCCTTGTCCCCAGTCCTCTCCGGATCCCGCAGCTCCCGGGCTGGCAGAACCCAGCTCAGCCCCTCTTTACCCAGCCCTGACCCTGATCTGGGAGCGGCTCCACCTATCACAGAGACAGTGGAGCAATCACACGAGATCAGGCGTTTTATTGCAGCAGGATGTGAAAATTGAACCACAAATTTGCAGTCAGATGATTCGAGTTTGAGCCCAATTTCTGCAGCAGATGCGGTTTCAGTTGTCTCACACTGAACCCAAAGCTGAAAACCTCTGACTCTGAACTCCTGTGCAGTACCTGGAGGACAGGCCAGGCCCTCAGCCCTTCCTGGGGCTGCTGCTCCATCGGGAGAAGGAGCAGGGGCAGCACAGCATCACTGTCACAGATTTATTTGTGCATAAAGTCACCTTTCATAAGTTTCTTTAGTGTTGCATCTTTTATAAATTTGCTTCAGCAGTGATAGAATTGCAGTGATCCATAATATAATGATGGCTGCTATTGATCACTCCTGGAATTAATTCTGATTGCTGCAATAATTAATAAAATAATGATGTAATTACTATTGCTATTCACTTCTGCTGTGAATATAATTACTTATAATTGTTATTATAATTATTTGACTACTGCTGTAATTAAATAGTGTCACAAGAGTACTGGGATACAAGTGATTGCTGATAATAATTTTGTAATCTGTGATAGCTGGATGCATATACAGGTAAAAAAAAACATGGAGAGGGACTTGGGACAAGGGATGGAGGGACAGGATACAGGGAATGGGGTCACAGTGCCAGAGGGCAGGGATGGATAGGATATTGGGCAGGAATTGTTCCCTGGAGGGTGGGGGGCCCTAGCACAGGGTGCTCAGTTCTGGCATTCCATGATCCGGGCTCAGGGTCGCACGGTTGGTGGTTTCCAGCCAGGAGCCCCAGGCTCTGCCCAGCTGCTGCTGCCTGTCATGAAATCACAGAGTGGGTTGGAAGAGACTTTCAATATCATCGAGTCCCCTTAAACCAAATAACCTTTCACCCTAAAACCAGGCAGCAGCTGCTCATTTTCACTTTCACATTCTCCTGCAAGAAAACACGTGATTGTTAGGAAACAGGAGTTGCCCCTACACTGCCCCTTTAAAAGGGGAAGCAGCTCCCCCCAAATACCCAGGGCTGGGTGGGCTAAGCTGAACTTCTCCCACTCCGGGAGTTGCGGGGCCCGGAGGGACACGGTAGGAGCTTGGGGCTGAGTTTGGGGCTGGAGCCGAGGGGCTCTGGGATGGAGTGCGCATTGTGCCGTTATGAGGGGTTTTCATCACGGACCAAGCGCTTCTGGGCGGGACGTTGGAGTTCTGTGACGAGAGGTGGAATCCCACCCATCCCTGCATTGGGGAGATCAAAGGGGTAACCACTGTCCCGGATTGGGACGGAGCAGGATGTCACCGTGCCTCCCCCCAGCACCAGCGGAGCTGCTCTGCTCAGGAAGCCCCCCAGCATCAGCCCCGGGACGGCCCCCGGCCCCCATCGCTGCTGCCCTCAGGGGAGCGCAGCCCCCCGGCCCCAGCGCGGGGCTGGGGGTGCCCGGGCAGGGCAGTCGCCGCCACGGGGAGTTTCCCGCCCGGGGCACGGGCTGCCCGGGCAGGGGCTCCGCCAGGGATCCGTGCCGGTCCAGCCCGCTGGCAGCTCTGGTGTCGGGCTCTGCGCCTCTGCAGACTCCACTCTGCCCCTCCAATCCATCCCCCCCGAAACCCTCCTCCTTCACCGCGCTCCCGGCTTCCCATCCCTCTGCCCCCGCTCCCAGCGCAGCCCCCGCGGCTCCTCCGAAGCGCTGCCGGCAAAGGCGGCTTCGTGCAGCCCACGCTCGGAGCGGACACCCCCCCGCCCGCTGCCCTCGGACCCCTCTTCTCCTGCCCGCCCCTCTCCCCAGCCACGGCCAAACACGGGCAGGGGGAACAGGAGCCCAACAAGATCCCGCTCCGAGCTGCTCC
>VKON01003457.1:11360-45824 GCA_009741485.1 Malurus cyaneus samueli | reverse complement strand
GTGGGGAAAAAAAAAAAAAAAAAAAAAGAAAAGGGAAGGGGAAAAAAGATTTTTTTTTGGGGGGGGGTTTAAGAAATATTAATAACCTAAAAAAAATATATATTTAAATAATATAAATTGTATGCAAAAATAAATTCTTAATTTCCTAATATTTTTTTTATAATATATAAATTATGATATATATAAAAAATTAAAAAAAACCAATTAACTCCCATTCCAGATTTCCCCCCCGAATTGGAGGGGATCATTGGGAAGGAATTAAGGGCCCCAATATGTTTTAATATAAGGCAGAAACTTAAATAAAAAAGGTTGAAAGATCTCATGACTTCAAGGAAATCCATTTTGGTGGGTGCAGCCCTCAAGAGGAGAAGGCTTTGGTCTGCCCTAATGTACACCAGGGGGTGTTTAGCCTGGATTAAAAGTTTGTCAATTCATTCTCATAGTTTGTCTTTAATTTTGTCTGGCCCCTTGTTTCAATTGGTCTGATTGATAATTAAGAAATCAAATAAAAAAACAAAACTTTTTTTTTTTTTTTTAGAAATAAACAGGAATTGTGCCTGCGATGGGGATTTTCTCTCCTTTGATCAGTTTTTCTCCATTTTAGTCCCGCCTAAAGCTGTGTGTGGTTTAACTCCCGTCCATCATTCCCTGATTTTCCAGGTTCATCCAGGAGATCGAGCTGGCCATGGAGCTGGGCCCGGCCAAGCAGTGCCCGCTGCGCGAGTTCCTCACCGTCTACATCAAGAACATCTTCCTGAACCAGGTCCTGGCCGAGATCAACAAAGAGATCGAGGGCGTCACCAAAGCCGCGGATCCGCTCAAGATCCTGGCCAACGCCGACACCATGAAAATCCTGGGGGTGCAGAGGCCGCTGCTGCAGGTAGGGACTGAGTGACCACTCAGGACAGCCTGGTGGCCACGGGCAGCCGGGAGATGGGTGAGTGTCCAGGGAGGAAAAGGTGGAGAGAGGGCAGAGAAATCCGTGGAGATGGTGGAGAGAAATCCGTGGAGATGGTGGAGAGAAATCCGTGGAGATGGTGCAGAGAAATCCATGGAGATGGTGAAGAGAAATCCATGGAGATGGTGGAGAGAAATCCATGGAGATGGTGGGGAGAGAGCAGAGAAATCCATGGAGATGGTGGAGAGAGAGCAGAGAAATCCATGGAGATGGTGGAGAGAAATCCATGGAGATGGTGGAGAGAGCCCAGAGAAATCCATGGAGATGGTAGAGAGAGACCAGAAAAATCCATGGAGATGGTGGAGAGAGCAGAGAAATCCATGGAGATGGTGGAGAGAAATCCGTGGAGATGGTGGAGAGAGAGAGATCCATGGAGATGGTGAGAGAGCCAGAGAAATCCATGGAGATGGTGGAGAGAAATCCAGGACTGGAGAATCCATGGAGACGGTGGAGAGAAATCCATGGAGATGGTGGAGAGAAATCCGTGGAGATGGTGGAGAGAAATCCGTGGAGATGGTGGAGAGAAATCCGTGGAGATGGTGGAGAGAAATCCGTGGAGATGGTGGAGAGAAATCCGTGGAGATGGTGGAGAGAAATCCGTGGAGATGGTGGAGAGAAATCCGTGGAGACGGTGGAGAGAAATCCATGGAGATGGTGGAGAGAAATCCTGGAGATGGTGCAGAGAAATCCGATGGAGATGGTGGAGAGAGCAGAAATCCTGGAGATGGTGGAGAGAACTCCGTGGAGATGGTGGAGAGAACTCCGTGGAGATGGTGGAGAGAACTCCGTGGAGATGGTGGAGAGAACTCCGTGGAGATGGTGGAGAGAACTCCGTGGAGATGGTGGAGAGAACTCCGTGGAGATGGTGGAGAGAAATCCGTGGAGATGGTGGAGAGAAATCCGTGGAGATGGTGGAGAGAACTCCGTGGAGATGGTGGAGAGAAATCCATGGAGATGGTGAGAGAAATCCATGGAGATGGTGCAGAGAAATCCATGGAGATGGTGGAGAGAAATCCATGGAGATGGTGGAGAGAAATCCATGGAGACAATGGAGAGAAATCCATGGAGACGATGGAGAGAAATCCATGGAGACGATGGAGAGAAATCCATGGAGATGGTAGAGAGAGACCAGAAAAATCCATGGAGATGGTGGAGAGAAATCCATGGAGATGGTGGAGAGAAATCCATGGAGATGGTGGAGAGAGAGCAGAGAAATCCATGGAGATGGTGGAGAGAGAGCAGAGAAATCCATGGAGATGGTAGAGAGAGACCAGAAAAATCCATGGAGATGGTGGAGAGAAATCCATGGAGATGGTGGAGAGAAATCCGTGGAGATGGTGGAGAGAAATCCGTGGAGATGGTGGAGAGAACTCCGTGGAGATGGTGGAGAGAAATCCGTGGAGATGGTGGAGAGAAATCCGTGGAGATGGTGGAGAGAAATCCATGGAGATGGTGGAGAGAAATCCGTGGAGATGGTGGAGAGAAATCCGTGGAGATGGTGGAGAGAAATCCGTGGAGATGGTGGAGAGAAATCCGTGGAGATGGTGGAGAGAAATCCATGGAGACAATGGAGAGAAATCCATGGAGACGGTGGAGAGAAATCCATGGAGATGGTGGAGAGAAATCCATGGAGATGGTAGAGAGAGACCAGAAAAATCCATGGAGATGGTGGAGAGAAATCCATGGAGATGGTGGAGAGAAATCCATGGAGATGGTGGAGAGAGAGCAGAGAAATCCATGGAGATGGTGGAGAGAGAGCAGAGAAATCCATGGAGATGGTGGAGAGAAATCCATGGAGATGGTGGAGAGAAATCCATGGAGATGGTGAAGAGAAATCCATGGAGATGGTGGAGAGAAATCCGTGGAGATGGTGGAGAGAAATCCGTGGAGATGGTGGAGAGAACTCCGTGGAGATGGTGGAGAGAACTCCGTGGAGATGGTGGAGAGAACTCCGTGGAGATGGTGGAGAGAAATCCATGGAGATGGTGCAGAGAAATCCATGGAGATGGTGCAGAGAAATCCATGGAGATGGTGCAGAGAGAGCAGAGAAATCCATGGAGATGGTGGAGAGTCCCTGGATCAGGCTGGGAGAGCTGGGAATGTTCACCAGGAGAAGGGAAGGATCCAGGGAGAGCTTCCAGAACATTCCAGGGGCTCCAGGAGAGCTGGAGAGGGACTGGGGCCAAGGGCTGCAGGGACAGGACACAGGGAATGGATCAGAGTGGAAAAGGGGAGATTGGGGTGGGATCTGGGGAATTGGGAATTCCTGCCTGGGATGGAATTGCCAGAGAATTCCTGGATCCCTGGCAGTGCCCCAGGCCATTGGAGATTGGGATTGGAGCACCCTGGGACAGTGAGAGGTGTCCCTGCCATGGAATGGGATTTTTTTCCTCCAAGCACATTTGGGGTGTGCCAGGAGCGTGCACTGAACCTCCAGGAGCCCCCATCCCAAGGATTTGGGAACGCTCCTGGTGAGGATGAGGTTGTGGGGTGCTTTTTGACCAAATCAGGGACAGGGAGCGGAGCAGGATCCGTCCCTGGAGGAGGGTTGCTGTGGAGGAGCAGGGTTTGGGATCCCATGATTAAATCGGGAAATCAGCAAGGTGGAAGAGCAGGGTTTGGGATCAGGGCTGTTCTCAAATTGGGAAATCAGTGGGTTGGCAGGAGTTGGGCTCATGGAGGTGCAGGATTTGGGATCAGGGCTGTTCTGAAATCAGAAATCAGTGAGGTGGCTGGAGCTGGGCTTGTGGAAGGGGTACAGGATTTGGGATTGGGGCAGTGCTGCCATAATTAAATCAGGAAATCAGCGGGTGGCAGGAGTTAGGTTTGTGTAAGGGGTGCAGGATTTGGGGTCAGGGCTGTTCTCAAATCAGAAATCAGCGGGGTGGCAGGAGCTGGGCTCACCTGATATTCAAACCCTTCAACTTCCTGATATTCAACCCCTTCAACCTCTTTCCTTCTCCTGCAGATTTTTCCTTCCCCTCCTTTGTCCCAAAGCTGCCGTCACCTTTTCCCCCGTTCCAACAATCCAGAAATCAGTAGAGGACAAAAACGCAGCGATTCCCTGAACTTCTTCTCATCCCTGGAATATTTTTTCCCTTTCCCAGAGCACGGTGATCGTGGAGAAGACGGTGCAGGACCTGATGAATCTGATGCACGACCTGAGCGCGTACTCGGATCAATTCCTGCACATGGTGTGCGTGAAGCTGCAGGAGTACAAGGACACCTGCACCCTGGCCTACAGGTACAATTCCTGCTCTTAGGATCGGTTTTTGTGCCAGGAGGAGCTTCTGGAATAATCTCTGATAGGGAGAAAATCATCTCTTCCAGGGGAAAAAAAAAAATGGTGGAAAAACGGGAGAGTTTGGTGTTTGGGGTGGGTTTGTCTGATCAAGGGTGTGGTTGGGGTTTTTGGGAGTTTAGGAATTGTTGCAGTTCTTCCCAGAGGGTTGATGGGTCCTTGTAGGGAGTGGAGGGGCTCCAGGAGAGATGGGAATGTTCCCCTGGAGAAGGGAAAATTCCCAGGGAGAGCTTCCAGAACATTCCAGGGGCTCCAGGAGAGCTGGGAATGTTCTCCTGGAGAAGGGAAAATTCCAAGGAGAGGTTCCAAGACAACCAAGAGAGCTGGAGGGGGACTGGGGCCAAGGGCTGCAGGGACAAGGACACAGGGAATGGATCAGAGTGGAAAAGGGGAGATTGGGGTGGATCTGGGGAATTGGGAATTCCTGCCTGGGATGGAATCCCAGAGAATTCCTGGATCCCTGGCATGTGCCCAGGCCATGTGGACATTGTGGATGGAGCACCCTGGGACAGTGGGAGGTGTCCCTATGGCAGGTGTGGCTCTGGGTGACTTTTAAGGGTCAGAGCATCCTGAGAGAGGGGTTTTGTGTAGGATTTGTTCCCTGGGTGTTCCTTTAGGGGAATGTGAACAAATTTGGGTGAGGAGCATCCCCAGAGGGGTTTTGTGTGGGATTTGTTCCCTGGGTGTTCCTTTAGGGGGATCTGAGCAAGCCTGGGTGAGGAGCATCCAAGAGAGGGTCAGGTTTTAGGTGGGATTTGTCCTCTGGATGTTTCTTCAGGGGGATCTGAGTGAGGAGCATCCAAGGGAGGCTTGGATTTTGTGTGGGATTTGTTCTCTGTGAGTTCCTTCAGGGGAATCTGAGCAAATGTGGGTGAGGAGCATCCCCAGAGAGGGGTTTGAGGGGGGATTTGTTCCCCGTGAGTTCCTTCAGCGGGATCTGACCAAACCTAGGTGAGGAGCATCCAAGAAAGGAGTTTTGGGTTGGATTTGTTCTCCATAAGTTCCTTTAGGAGAATGTGAGCAAACCTGGGTGAGGAGCATCTGAGAGAGGGGTTTTGTGTGGGATTTGTTCCCCTTGAGTTCCTTCAGGGGAATCTGAGCAAACCTGGATTAGGAGCATCCCCAGAGAGGGGGTTTAGGTGGGATTTGTTCTCCATTAGTTCCTTTCGGGGAATGTGGACAAACGTGAGTCAGGAGCATCCCCAGGGAGGGGTTTTGTGTGGGATTTTTTCTCTGGGTCTTTCTTTAGGGGAATCTGAGCAAATTCGGATGTGGAGCATCCAAGACAGGGGTTTTGTGTGGGGTTTGTTCCCTGGGTGTTCCTTTAGGAGAATGTGACCAAACCTGGGTGAGAATTATCCTGAGAGAGGGGTTTTGTGTGGGATTTGTTCCTTGGGTGTTCCTTTCGGGAATCTGAGCAAACCTGGGTGAGGATTATCCACAGAGTGGGGTTTGGGTTGGGATTTGTTCCTTGGGTGTTCCTTTAGGGGAATTTGACCAAACCTGAGTGAGGAGCACCCCAAGTGAGGCTCCTCCCAGCAGGATTTAATCCGGAATTCTCCATGGAACAGCTCAGAAAGGACAAAATGCACAGCTGGGATTGTTCGTGTCTGAGCTCCGGTTGGTTCGTGTTTGTCAGGGATTGTTAAAGAAAAAAGAATCAAATCTAATAGGACTGGATGGGATTTATACGTAATTTATGTATATTTATATATTAAAAATGGAATTGTACATACAATATATAATAATATACAGTATATATTAACATTATATATAGTATATATGTAATAAATACTATTATATATTATAAACGTAAATATAAGTACAAATATAAATATAATAAATATGAATATGAATATAAATGTAAGAATAAATATGAATATAAATATAAATATATATATATAATATAAATATAAATATAAATATAAATATAATATAAACAATATAAATTTATATGCAGCTCCCGTGTGTTAATTGATGACGAATTTCAGAAGTTCAGGTGTGGTGTCTTCAAGTTTTGGCTTTTTTTCCAAATTCCAGTTTGGGTCTGACACAAAACTGTTTACAGCTCTGATTTCTGACTCACTGAGGAGGGCTGGGGCTGGAAATGAATAAAAATGGGAATAAAAATGGGAATAAAAATGGGAATAAAAATGGGAATAGAAATGGGAGATTGCCGCGTCCAACTCCAGCACCGGCAGATTTCAGCTCCAGAGTTGAAAACCATTCTCAGTTAAAAAACTGAGGGTCCTTTTCTCTCTGCCCAGTGAGAGGGATTTTAGGGAATAACTGCGGATTGAACACAAAGCTGGATTTGCTCCTCTCTCGCCACAGGAGCATCGTGCAGTCGGACGAGAAGCTGGTGATCAGCGCCTCGTGGGCCAAGGACGATGACATCAGCCGGCTGCTGAAATCGCTGCCCAACTGGAGCGCCATGGCCCAGCCCAAGCAGCTGCGGCCCAAGAGAGAGGAGGAGGAGGATTTTATCCGGTGAAACATCGGGAAAGGCGGGACAGGGTTTGGAGGAGAGCAGAGATCGAATCTGGGAACGAACGTTGGGGTGGTTTCGTTGTTGTCATGTTCCCGGGGGGGAGGAGAGCCATGGAATTGTTTTGGGAATGGGAAAGAGCTTAAAAATCATCAAATCCAACCATTGCCAGCACTGCCAAGGCCACCCTGACCCTGTCCCCAAGTGCCACATCCACGGGGATTTGAAATCCCAACAGAAATGGGGATTCCAACACTGTCCCGGGCGGCCTTTGGGGAAGAAATTGTTCCTAAAATCCAAATGGTTGAACTGGGCAGGAATTCCAAACTAGTTGTACTGGGCAGGAATTCCCAAAATGGATTTTACAGGGCAGGAATTCCCAAAGCTGGTTGCACTGGGCACGAATTCCCAGAATTCTTTGTATTGGGCAGGAATTCCCAAGTGGTTGAACTGGGCAGGAATTCCCAGAACTGGTTGTACAAAACAGGAATTCCCAAAGCTGATGGTACTGGGCGGAATAGTGTTGTTTAAGGAAATCCCGAAATTTGAATGGTGGATTTCCAGGGAAAAGTGGAAAATGGAAATCCCAGGGATTGGAATATCGGATTCCAGGAAAGATGGACAAGTGTTACTTATGGAAATCCCGAGAATGGAATATTTGATTTCCAGGGAAAGGTAAAAAAGTGTGGTTTATGGAAATCCCAAAATTTGAATGGCAGATTTCCAGGGAAAGATGGAAAAGTGTTTATAGAAATCCCAGGGATTGGAATATCTGATTTCCAGGAAAGATGGAAAAGTGTTAGTTATGGAAATCCCGAAATTTCAATGGCAGATTTCCAGGGAAAGATGGAAAAGTGGTGTTTATGGGAATCCCAGGGATTGGAAGAGCTGATTTCCAGGGAAAGATGGGAAAATGTTATTTATGGAAACACCATGGAAATCCCAGAGGAAGCCCCTCCAAGGTGTGAATTCCACACGGGGTGAGGAGGGATGGGAGTCTGTTGGGATGGAGTTTGGAACTGTAACGAGTGAGGTGAAATTCTGGGATTATAAACGCAGGGAAGATGGGAAAAAAAACTCCCCTGGAATTCCTCCCATCCCTGGGATTCCAAGGGTCGGTTTGACCTTCCCCGAGGTGTGACCGAATCTCCTCGTGCCCTCCCCCAATTCCACCATCCTGAGGGATTGTCACGATCCGCTTAACTCAAACGGGGGTCATGAGGGTTCGTTATCAGAATTTCAGAGTGCAAAAGAAAACGAGGGGCAAATATATACGCTTTAAATAATCAAGAATAATTTATCTGGATATTTTGCGATAGAGGAGGGTGAGAGAGAGAGAAAGAGAGAGAGAGAGGGTGGGGTTATTGCTACCAACAGCTCCGACGAATCCTCCGAGGTTCCATGGGTTCACCAGCGTCCGTCGGGAGAGATCTCCATCAGGGTCTTCTCGGGGAAACTTTTTTATAGTCTTTTTTAAAGCGGGTGGCTGCAAACCAGGGGGGTTGTGAAGCATGGAAACCTGATGGAAACTTGTGAAGCATGGAGAGGATCGGTAGAGAATGTTCTTTAAACAGCGCAGCCATCCATGGTTGACACGCTGTACCTGCCAGCCTAGGAGCTGGAAATCTGGCAGTCACCCCACCTTGATTCCCTCGGGGTTCTCCCTTTTGGGGTGTTCAGTCGATGATGGTGAGACAGTCAAGGATCTTTAGTACGGTCTCTTACAGGGGGCTTCGCTTTCCCTTCCAGGGCCGCTTTCGGCAAAGAATCCGAGGTTCTGATCGGCAATTTGGGCGACAAACTGATCCCGCAGCAGGAGATCCTGCGCGACGTCAGCGACCTCAAGGCTTTGGCCAACCTGCACGAGAGCCTGGAGTGGCTGGCGGGGCGAACCAAAGCCGCCCTGTCCAGCCTGGCCACGGCCCCGAGTGAGCACCGCCCCCGGGAAACTGAGCCTGGGATTGGGGGATGGAATTACGGGATCGCGGTGGGATCAGCCCCGCGGGGTGCCTTGAACGGGCGGTTTGAATAATGACACGGTTAAGGGGTGAAAATGGGTTTTACCTCGGTGTTGTCTTGAACGGTCAGTTTTGATAATGACACATCATTAAGGGGATAAAACCGAGTTTTACCTCGGTGTTGCGTTGAAAGGCCAGTTTTAATAATGACACAGACACGGTTAAGGGGATAAAGGGTTTACCTGTGTTGTCTTGAATGGTCAGTTTTAACAATGACACAGACACGGTTAAGGGGGTAAAAACGGGTTTTACCTCGGTGTTTCCTTGAATGGTCAGTTTTTAATAATGACACAGACATGGTTAAGGGGGATAAAAACGGGTTTTACCTCGGTGTTGTCTTGAACAGTCAGTTTTAATAGTGACACAGACACTGTTAAGCAGTTAAAGGGGTTTTACCTTGGTGTTGTCTTGAAGGCCGTTTTAATAATGACACAGACACATTAAGGGATAAAAACGGTTTACCTCGGTGTTGTTTGAGTGGTCATTTTTAATGCCACGACATGGTTAAGGGGATAAAAAGGGTTTTACCTCAGTGTTGTCTTGAAATGGTCAGTTTTAATAATGACACACCTTAAGGGGATAAAAACGGGTTTTACCTCTTGGCTTGTTTGATGGAATGGCAGTTTTAATAATGACACAGACATGGTTAAGGGGATAAAAGGGTTTTACCTCGGTGTTGTCTTGAATGGTCAGTTTAAATAATGACACAGACACTGTTAAAGGGGTAAAAACGGGTTTTACCTCGGTGTTGTCTTGAAAGGCCAGTTTTAATAATGACACAGACATGGTTAAGGGGATAAAAGGGTTTTACCTCGGTGTTGTCTTGAATGGTCAGTTTTAATAATGACACACCATTAAGGGGATAAAAACGGGTTTTACCTCGGTGTTGCGTTGAAAGGCCAGTTTTAATAATGACACAGACAAGTTAAGGGGTAAAAAGGGTTTTACCTCTGATTTGGGATCCCGGGTGCACAACTCGATGGCAAAATGCACACCCGTGTTTAGCGCGGATACAATTTTATAGATTTCAGGAATTAGCATATCTAGGATTGTCCAGTAAGATACAAGTTTTATAAATTTCAGGAATTAGCATTTTTATCTAGGATTGTCCAATAAGAAACAAGTTTTATAGATTTCAGGAATTGGTAATCTTATTGGACAATCTAGACAGATACAAGTTTTATATATTTCAGGAATAAACGTATCTATTTAAGGCTCCCCAATAAGATACAAGTTTTATAGATTTTTCACAAGAATTAGCATTTCTATCTAGGATTGTCATAAGAAAATTACAAATGCAGTGATGTCCCCTATTCTAATGATACCCCCCAGATGAGGTCAGAGCTCTGTTTACACAAGATGTTCTGGACAAAGGTTCACAAGGCTGACTCGGTTTAAGATAGATAGGGCACATGAGCTTCTGAGGATGTTTGGTCTCTGCCCAACAGAATTCTTAAATCAAACTGGAATATCAGACTACAAAAACCTGCTGTGAAGGGATGGGGACAGGTGAGGACTCATCTGGGGTGGGATGGAGACTCTGTGTGAGCAGAAAGGACCTTGGGGACACTTTGGGTCCTGGCAGAGCGGGATAAACTCCGGGATCCCGCAGCCACGGAATTCTCATCAATTTTTGATGAACAATTTTAGTTTCATATTTTTTGGGGTTGGTAAACCCCTCAGTCCAGGGAATTCCACCCACTGCTGGAACACTTTGCTCCTGGATCCCTCTGGAATTAGGGACGGGAGATGCCGGGAATCCCTGGATTGTGGAGGCAGGGGGCTCCGAGGATGTCCCAAATGTCACTTTTTTGTGTCCACAGCCACGTCCCCGGGACAGGAGAGCCACAGCAGCCTGGAGCAGCTCCCGGCGTCGGAACAGATCCTCAGAGCCTCAGTGAGCTGGGCAGGTCCTTCCAGGAGATGGCGGAACGATGTCTGCTGTGCTGACTGAGTCGGACCTGGAACGACCAGTCAGTACGAGTAGCAAATAGAAGTAGAATGAGTAGGCAAAAACCAAGTAACAATCGAAACGAGTAGAAAAACCCAAAAGTGACGTACCCGAAAGTAGGGAAAAACCCAAACAGTAAAACTAAACCCAAAGTCAGGTAAAACCGAAGTAGAAACCCAGTAAAAACTCCCGAAAGTTAGGGAAAAACCCCAAAGTCAGGTAAAAACGAAACCCAAAAGTCAGGTAAAACCCAGTAAAAATCCCAAAAGTCAGTAAAGACCCGAAAGTTAGGAAAAACCCCAAAAGTTAGGGAAAACCCCAAAAGTCAGGGAAAAACCTGAAAGTTAGGCGAAAAACCAAGTCAGTGTAAAAACCCCGAAAGTCAGGTAAAAACCCCAAAGTCAGGTAAAAACCCCAAAGTCAGGTAAAAACCCCGAAAGTCAGGGAAAAACCTGGAAAGTCAGGTAATAACCTGGAAAGTCAAATAAAAACCCTGAAAGTTAGGGAAAAACCCCAAAGTCAGGAAAAACCCCAAAATCAGGTAAAAACCCCAAAAGTCAGGTAAAACCTGAAAAAATCAGGTAAAACCCCAAAAATCATGTAAAACCCCACAAAGTCAGGCATCATTGTCCTTCCAAAAGATCGCAGTGATACTTTCATGATATAACAGTGTCCCACTTTTTTTTTTTTTTTTTTTTTTTTTTTATTGCAAAGAGAGCTTCTCCCGTTTTTTTCCAAACAATAATTGGGAACCAGCTGGAATTTTTTCCAAGGGCTGGATAATTTTAGGAATTCTCTGACTCCTCATGCAAAGATCAAAGGCAGCCAATCATTTTCTTCCATTTTGGAAGGCGTTTTTCCATGGATCAAGTGGATTTTTCACTGTTTTCCCTTTGCTCCAAAGCATCCCAGGGAAAAGGGAATGTCAGGATTTGATGGATCAACATCCACTGGGTTTGGGATCACAGGGATATCACAGGGGATACAGAGATGTGGAAATAAAAAAATCCTACATCAGTCAGAGTCAAAAAAACTTCCAAAAAATTGGTTAAAAACGGGAGAGCAGGAGCTCAGCACTGTCTGTGGGGTCCGGAGTTAAACACTGAAAAATTCCAGAGTTACAGAGATTGGAAATTAAAAAATCCTGAGGATCTGAGTGATCCACTAAGGATCAGGGGTACAGAGATGTGGAAAAAGAGAAATCCTGAAATTCTGAGGAATCAATCAGAGCTGATAAAACTTCCAAAAAATGATTAAAAATAGGAGAGCAGGAGCTCAGCACTGTCTGTGGGGTCTGGAGTTACTGACCAAAGAATTCCAGGGTTACAGAGATGTGGAAATAAAAAAATCCTGAAATTCTGAGTAATCAATCAGAGCTGACAAAAATTCCAAAAAACCGTTAAAAATGGGAGAGCAAGAGCTCCACATGTCTGTGGGGTCTGGAGTTAAACACTGAAGAATCACAGGGGTACAGAGAAATGAAATTAAAAAATCTTGAAATTCTAGGCATCAATCATAGCTGACAAAAATTCCAAAAAAATGGTTAAAATTATTAAAATGGTTAAAATGGGAGAGCAGGAGCTCAGACTGTTTGTGGAGTTTGGCACTAAACTGAAAAATTCCAGGGTTACAGAGACGTGGAAATAAAAAAATCCTGAGGAGTCTGGAGTATCCACTAAAGAATCCAGGGTACAGAGTGGAAAGAGAAACTGAAATCCTGAGCCTCAATCGGAACTGACAAAACTTCCAAAAACGATATGGAGAGCAGGAGCTCACACTGTCTGTGAGTGAAAGAGAATCCAGGTCGATGGAAAAAAACGAAATCGAGGCTCACAACTGACAAAATTCCAAAAAAGAAAAGATGAGAGCAGGAGCTCAGCACTGTCTGTGGAGTCTGGAGTTACCTATAATCACAGGGTGACAGAGATGTGGAAAAAGAAAATCTGAAATCTGAGGATCAATCAGAGCTGACAAAAATTCCAAAAAAGTTAAAAATGGGAGAGCAGGAGCTCAGCACTGTCTGTGTAGTTTAACACTGAAGAATCACAGGATTAAGAGACGTGGAAATTAAAAAAATGAAATCCTAAGGATCAGCATCCCACAAACATTTCAATATTTCCCTTAATTATTTTAATTTTTAACTCAATCAATTTAATATTTTCAACATTTCAACATTTCCGCATTTTGAAGTTTGTCCCTCGTGCCCCCAGGGTTCACTGCTTCCACTACCTGATCCCGCTGGCCAAGCAGGGCAACTACGCCATCGTGGCCAACGTGGAGAGCATGGACTACGACCCGCTGGTGGTGCGGCTCAACAAGGACATCAGCGCCATCGAGGAGGCCATGAGCGCCAGCCTGCAGCAGCACAAGTTCCAGTACATCTTCGAGGGTCAGCGCCTCCCACAGGGCTCCACTCACGAAGGATTTCACGTTCTCGTTTCTGTTCTCGTTTCCGTTCCTGTTTCCATTCTCTATTCTCATTTCCATTCTCTATTCTCGTTTCCATTCTCTAGTCTCGTTTCCATTCTCTAGTCTCGTTTCCATTCTCTAGTCTCGTTTCCGTTCTCTGTTCGTTTCCATTCTCTATCTCTTTCCATTCTCTAGTTCGTTTCCATTCTCGTTCTCGTTTCCTTCTCTGTTCTCGTTTCCATTCTCTGTCTCGTTTCCATTCTCTATCTCGTTTCCATTCTCTATCTCGTTTCCATTCTCTGTCTCGTTTCCATTCTCTGTTCTTGTTTCCATTCTCGTTTCCATTCTCATTTCCATTCTCCGTTCTCGTTTCCATTCTCATTTCCATTCTCTGTTCTCATTTCCATTCTCTATTCTTGTTTCCATTCTCCGTTCTCGTTTCCGTTCTCGTTTCCATTCTCGTTTCCATTCTCTGTTCTCGTTTCCGTTCTCATTTCAATTTTTGTTTCCATTCTCTATTCTTGTTTCCATTCTCCGTTCTTGTTTTCGTTCTCATTTCTCGTATTCTCATTCTCTTTCTCGTTTCCATTCTCTGTTCTCGTTTCCATTCTCTGTTCTGTTTCCATTCTCTGTTCTCGTTTCCATTCTCTGTTCTCGTTTCCATTCTCTGTTCTCGTTTCCATTCTCTGTTTCGTTATCCATTCTCTGTTCTCGTTTCCATTCTCATTTCCGTTTCCATTTCTGTTCTCTTTCCATTCTCTGTTCTCATTTCCATTCTCTATTCTCGTTTCCATTCTCTGTTCTCGTTTCCATTCTCTGTTCTCGTTTCCATTCTCTTTCTCGTTTCCATTCTCGTTTCCGTTCTTGTTTCTGTTCTCGTTCCGTTCTCATTTCCATCTCGTTTGTTTCGTTCTCATTTCCATACTTGTTTCCATTCTCTATTCTTGTTTCCATTCTCCATTCTTGTTTTCGTTCTCATTTCCATTCTCATTTCAGTTCTCGTTTCCATTCTCATTTCCATTGTTTCCATTCTCTATTCTCATTTCCATTCTCTGTTCTCGTTTCCGTTCTCATTTCCATTCTCGTTTCATTCTCGTTTCCATTCTCTGTTCCATTCCTTTCAGTCTCGTTTCCATTTCATTCATTGTTTCCATTCTCTATTCTCATTTCCATTCTCGTTTCCATTCCTGTTTCCATTCCTTTCCATTCTCATTTCCATTTTCGTTTTCATTCTCATTTCCATTCTCGTTTCCGTTCTTGTTTCTGTTCTCGTTTCCGTTCTCATTTCCATTTCTTTCTGTCCATTCTTGTTTCATTCTCCATTCTTGTTTCCTTCTCTTTCCATTCTCATTTCATTTGTTTCATTTCTCGTTTCCTTTTTCATTCCGTTCTCGTTCATCTCGTTTCCATTCTTGTTTTCCATTCTCTGTTCTGTATCTGTTCTTTCATTCTCGTCGTCTCTTCCAATTTCTCATTTCCTTATTCATTCTCCATTTCCTTCTCTCGTTTACATTCTCGTTTATGTTCTTGTTTCCATTCCCGTTTCCATTCTTGTTTCCATTCTCTATTCTCATCTCCATTCTCGTTTCCATTCTCGTTTCCATTCCCTTTTCCATTCTCATTTCCGTTCTCCTTTCCATTCTCATTTCCATTCTCTTTCCATTCTCATTTCCGTTCTCCTTTCCATTCTCGCTTTCGTTCTCGCTTCCGTTCTCATTTCCATTCTCTTTTCCATTCTCGTTTCCATTCTCATTTCCATTCTCGTTTCCGTTCTCATTTCCGTTCTCGTTTCCATTCTCTATTCTCATTTCCATTCTCATTTCCATTCTCATTGTCATTTCTATTTCCATTTTCAGTTCTTGTTTTGCCTCATGATTTGGGATCCCGGGTGCACAACTCGATGGCAGAATGCACACCCGTGTATAATCAGGAATAGCCACATTTTCTCCAATAAGATACAAGTTTTATATGTTTCAGGAATTAGCGTATCTAGGATTGTCCAGTCAGATACAAGTTTTATAAATTTCAGGAATTAGCATTTTTATCTAGGATTGTCCAATAGGATACAAGTTTTGATAGATTTCAGGAATTGTATATCTTATTGGACAATTAGGATACAAGTTTTTAGTATTTCAGGAATTAGCATATCTATTTAGGTCCCCAATAAGGTGCAAAGGAATTTTGGGATTTAGCGCCTCTGGTTGGGGTGGAATTGGGATAACACCTGGTCCTGTAAAACACATGGGGTGAAAATTATGGGATTGGATTGGACTAAAACCCCATAAGGATTTTCCAGGAGCGGGAAGGATTTTCAGCGTGAAGATGATCCATGAGCAGCTCAGGGCTGTTCCTAGTGGTTTCATTGCTTTTTTCTGCTCAAAAAGTTGTGATTTGGGAACAAAAACTTCCCGTGAAGGGATGGGATGGGAGCAGAAAGGACCTTGGGGACACTTTGGGTCCTGGCAGAGCGGGATAAACTCCGGGATCCCGCAGCCACGGAATTCTCATCAATTTTTGATGAACAATTTTTAGTTTCATATTTTTTGGGGTTGGTAAAACCCCTCAGTTCCAGGGAATTCCACCCACTGCTGGAACACTTTGCTCCTGGATCCCTCTGGAATTAGGGACAGATTCTGGGAATCCCCGGATTTGAGATGGGGGGCTCCGAGGATGTCCCAAATGTCACTTTTTTGTGTCCACAGCCACGTCCCCGGGACAGGAGAGCCACAGCAGCCTGGAGCAGCTCCCGGCGTCGGAACAGATCCTGCAGAGCCTCAGTGAGCTGGGCAGGTCCTTCCAGGAGATGGCGGAACGATGTCTGCTGGTGCTGCACCTGGAAGTCAGGTAAAAACACAGAAAGTAGGGAAAAACCCAGTAAAAACCCCAAAAGTCAGGTAAAAACCCCGAAAGTTAGGGAAAAACCCCAAAAGTTAGGGAAAACCCAGTAAACCCCAAAAGTCAGGTAAAACCCAAAGTCAGGAAAAACCCAAAGTAGAAAATCCCAAAAGTCAGGTAAAAACCCTGAAAGTTAGGGAAAAACCCCAAAAGTTAGGGGAAAACCCCAAAAGAGTGGAAACCTGAAGGTAAAATGGGAAAAACCCATGAGGTAACCCCAAAGTTAAACCGTGGAAGTCAGGTAAACCTAAAAGCAGTAAACCCCAAAGTCAGGTAAAGATCCTGAAAGTGGGAACCAGTAGGGAAAAACCGTCCAAGTCAGTACCGATAAAAACCCCAAAGTCAGGTAAAACCCGCAGTAAAACCCGATCAGGTAAAACCCCGAAGTCAGGAAAACCTGAAGTCAGGTAATAACCGAAGTCATAAAAACCGGTAGAAACCGAAAGTCAGGGAAAAACCTGGAAAATCAGGTAAAAACCCCAAAAGTCAGGTAAAAACCTGAAAAAATCAGGTAAAACCCCAAAAATCATGTAAAACCCCACAAAGTCAGGCATCATTGTCCTTCCAAAAGATCGCAGTGATACTTTCATGATATAACGTGTCCCCACTTTTTTTTTTTTTTTTTTTTTTTTTTTTTTTATTGCAAAGAGAAGCTTCTCTCCCGTTTTTTTCCAAACAATAATTGGGAACCAGCTGGAATTTTTTCCAAGGGCTGGATAATTTTAGGAATTCTCTGACTCCTCATGCAAAGATCAAAGGCAGCCAATCATTTTCTTCCATTTTGGAAGGCGTTTTTCCATGGATCAAGTGGATTTTTCACTGTTTTCCCTTTGCTCCAAAGCATCCCAGGGAAAAGGGAATGTCAGGATTTGATGGATCAACATCCACTGGGTTTGGGATCACAGGGATATCACAGGGGATACAGAGATGTGGAAATAAAAAAATCCTACATCAGTCAGAGCAAAAAAACTTCCAAAAAATTGGTTAAAAACGGGAGAGCAGGAGTCAGCATGTCTGTGGGTCTGGAGTTAAACACTGAAGAATTCCAGAGTTACAGAGATGTGGAAATTAAAAAATCCTGAGGAGTCTGGAGTGATCCACTAAGGAATTCCAGGGTACAGAGATGTGGAAAAGGAAATCCTGAAATTCTGAGGAATCATCAGAGCTGATAAAACTTCCAAAAAATGATTAAATAGGAGGCAGGAGCTCAGCACTGTCTGTGGGGTCTGGAGTTACTGACCAAATATCCAGGGTTACAGAGATGTGGAAAAAAAAAATCCTGAACATTCTGAGTAATCAATCAGAGCTGACAAAAATTCCAAAAAACCGTTAAAAATGGGAGAGCAAGAGCTCAGCACTGTCTGTGGGGTCTGGAGTTAAACACTGAAGAATCACAGGGGTACAGAGAAATGGAAATTAAAAAATCTTGAAATTCTGAGGCATCAATCATAGCTGACACTGATCCCGCAGCAGGAGATCCTGCGCGACGTCAGCGACCTCAAGGCTTGGCCAACCTGCACGAGAGCCTGGAGTGGCGGGGGCGAACCAAAGCCGCCCTGGCCAGCCTGGCCACGCCGACCAGTGAGCACCGCCCCGGGAAACTGAGCCTGGGATTGGGGATGGAATATGGGATCGCGGTGGATCAGCCCCGCGGGGTGCCTTGAACGGCGGTTAAGGGGTAAAAACAGGTTTTACCTCAGTGTTGTCTTGAAAGCCAGTTTTAATAATGACACAGACACCGTTAAAGGGTTAAAAGGGTTTTACCTCAGTGTTGTCTTGAACGGTCAGTTTTGATAATGACACACCATTAAGGGGATAAAACCGGGTTTTACCTCGGTGTTGTCTTGAACAGCCAGTTTTGAATAATGACATATTTAAGGGGTAAAAACGGTTTTACCTCGGTGTTGTCTTGAGTGGTCAGTTTTAATAATGACACAGATATGGTTAAGGGGTTAAAAACGGGTTTTACCTCGGTGTTGTCTTAAATGGTCAGTTTGAATAATGACACAGACATGGTTAAAGGGTGAAAACGGGTTTTACCTCAGTGTTGTCTTGAATGGCCAGTTTTAATACTGACACAGACACCGTTAAAGGGATAAAAACAGGTTTTACCTCGGTGTTGCATTGAAAGGCCAGTTTTAATAATGACACAGACATGTTTAAGGGGGTAAAAACGGGTTTTACCGCGTGTGCTTGAAGGTCAGTTTAATAATGACACGACACTGTTAAAGGGATAAAACGGGTTTACCTCAGTGTTGTCTTGAATGGTCAGTTTTTAATGACACAGACACTGTTAAAGGGGTAAAAACGGGTTTTACCTCGGTGTTGCCTTGACAGCCAGTTTTGAATAATGACATGTTTAAGGGGGTAAAAACGGGTTTTACCGCAGTTTTATCTTGAATGGTCAGTTTTAATAATGACATAGACACTGTTTAGGGGTAAAAACGGGTTTTACCTTGGTGTTGTCTTGAATGGTCAGCTTTAATAATGACACAGACACGGTTAAGGGGGTTAAAACGGGTTTTACCTCGGTGTTGTCTTGAATGGCCAGTTTTAATACTGACACAGACACCGTTAAAGGGATAAAAACGGGTTTTTCCTTGGTGTTGCCTTGAATGGTCAGTTTTTAATGCCACAGACATGGTTAAGGGGATAAAAGGGTTTTACCTCAGTGTTGTCTTAAATGGTCAGTTTTAATAATGACACAGACACTGTTAAGGGGATAAAAACGGGTTTTACCTCGGCGTTGTCTTGAAAGGCCAGTTTTTAATGACACAGACACCGTTAAGGGGTTAAAAGGGTTTTACCTCGGTGTTGTCTTGAATGGTCAGTTTAAATAATGACACAGACACTGTTAAAGGGGTAAACACGGGTTTTACCCCAGTGTTGCCTTGAACGGCCGGTTTTTAATAATGACATAGACACGGTTAAGGGGGTGAAAACGGGTTTTACCTCGGTGTTGTCTTGAATGCTCAGTTTTAATAATGCAGGCACCGTTAAGGGGTTAAAAGGGTTTTACCTTGGTGTTGTCTTGAACAGCCAGTTTTAATAATGACACAGACACCGTTAAGGGGGTAAAAAGGGTTTTACCTCGGGATTTGGGATCCCGGGTGCACAACTCGATGGCAGAATGCACACCCGTGTACAGCACAGGTACAAGTTTTATAGATTTCAGGAATTAGCGCATCTATTTAGGGCTCCCCAATAAGATACAAGTTTTATATGTTTCAGGAATTAGCGTATCTAGGATTGTCAGTCAGATACAAGTTTTATAAATTTCAGGAATTAGCATTTTATCTAGGATGTCCAATAGGATACAAGTTTTGTAGATTTCAGGAATTAGCATATTCTGGGATTGTCCAATAGGATACAAGTTTTGTAGATTTCAGGAATTAGCATATCTATTTAGGGTTCCCCAATAAGGTGCAAAGGAATTTGGGATTTAGCGCCTCTGGTTGGGGTGGAATTGGGATAACACCTGGTCCTGTAAAAACAGGGGTGAAATTATGGGATTGGATTGGACTAAAACCATAAGGATTTTCCAGGAGCGGGAAGGATTTTCAGCGTGAAGATGATCCATGAGCAGCTCAGGGCTGTTCCTAGTGGTTTCATTGCCTTTTCTGCTCAAAAAGTTGTGATTTGGAACAAAAACTTCCCGTGAAGGGATGGGATGGAGCAGAAAAGGACCTTGGGACACTTTGGGTCCTGGCAGAGCGGGATAAACTCCGGGACTCCGCAGCCACGGGATTCTCATCAATTTTTGATGAACAATTTTAGTTCATATTTTTTGGGGTTGGTAAAGCCCCTCAGTTCCAGGGAATTCCACCCACTGCTGGAACACTTTGCTCCTGGATCCCTCTGGAATTAGGGACAGATTCTGGGAATCCCGGATTTGAGATGGGGGCTCCGAGGATGTCCCAAATGTCACTTTTTTGTGTCCACAGCCACGTCCCCGGGACAGGAGAGCCACAGCAGCCTGGAGCAGCTCCCGGCGTCGGAACAGATCCTACAGAGCCTCAGTGAGCTGGGCAGGTCCTTCCAGGAGATGGCGGAACGATGTCTGCTGGTGCTGCACCTGGAAGTCAGGTAAAAACACAGAAAGTAGGGAAAAACCCAGTAAAACCCCAAAGTCAGGTAACAACCCGAAAGTTAGGAAAAACCCAGTTAAAAACCCAAAAGTCAGGTAAAAACCCCAAAAGTCAGGTAAAAACCCAGTAAAAATCCCAAAAGTCAGGTAAAAACCCGGAAAGTTAGGAGAAAAACCCCAAAAGTTAGGGGAAAACCCCAAAAGTCAGGGGAAAACCTGAAAGTTAGGCAAAAACCTGGAAGTCAGTTAAAACCCCCGAAAGTCAGGTAAAAACCCTAAAAGTCAGGTAAAAACCCCGAAAGTCAGGTAAAAAACCCCGAAAGTCAGGGAAAAACTGGAAAGTCAGGTAAAACCTGGAAAGTCAAATAAAAACCCTGAAAGTTAGGGAAAAACCCGGAAAGTCAGGGAAAAACCTGGAAAATCAGGTAAAAACCCCAAAAGTCAGGTAAAACCTGAAAAAATCAGGTAAAACCCCAAAAATCATGTAAAACCCCACAAAGTCAGGCATCATTGTCCTTCCAAAGATCGCAGTGATACTTTCATGATATAACATGTCCCACTTTTTTTTTTTTTTTTTTTTTTTTTTTTTATTGCAAAGAGAAGCTTCTCCTCCCGTTTTTTTCCAAACAATAATTGGGAACCAGCTGGAATTTCCAAGGGCTGGATAATTTTAGGAATTCTCTGACTCCTCATGCAAAGATCAAAGGCAGCCAATCATTTCTTCCATTTTGGAAGGCGTTTTTCCATGGATCAAGTGGATTTTCACTGTTTTCCTCTTGCTCCAAAGCATCCCAGGGAAAAGGGAATGTCAGGATTTGATGATCAACATCCACTGGGTTTGGGATCACAGGGATATCACAGGGGATACAGAGATGTGGAAATAAAAAAATCCTACATCAGTCAGAGTCAAAAAAACTTCCAAAAAATTGGTTAAAAACGGGAGAGCAGGAGCTCAGCACTGTCTGTGGGGTCCGGAGTTAAACACTGAAAATCCAGAGTTACAGAGATGTGGAAATTAAAAAATCCTGAGGAGTCTGGAGTGATCCACTAAGGAATTCCAGGGGTACAGAGATGTGGAAAAAGAGAAATCCTGAAATTCTGAGGAATCAATCAGAGCTGATAAAACTCCAAAAATGATTAAAAATAGGAGAGCAGGAGCTCAGCACTGTCTGTGGGGTCTGGAGTTACTGACCAAAGAATTCCAGGGTTACAGAGATGTGGAAATAAAAAAATCCTGAAATTCTGAGTAATCATCAGAGCTGACAAAATTCCAAAAACGTTAAAAATGGGAGAGCAAGAGCTCAGCACTGTCTGTGGGTCTGGAGTTAAACACTGAAGAATCACAGGGGTACAGAGAAATGGAAATTAAAAAATCTTGAAATTCTGAGGCATCAATCATAGCTGACAAAAATTCCAAAAAAATGGTTAAAAATTATTAAAAATGGTTAAAAATGGGAGAGCAGAGCTCAGACTGTTTGTGGATTGGCACTAAACTGAAAAATTCCAGGGTTACAGAGACGTGGAAATTAAAAAAATCCTGAGGAGTCTGGAGTGATCCACTAAGGAATTCCAGGGGTACAGAGATGTGGAAAAAGAGAAATCCTGAAATCCTGAGGCCTCAATCGGAACTGACAAAACTTCCAAAAAACGATTAAAAATAGGAGAGCAGGAGCTCAGCACTGTCTGTGGGGTTTGGAGTGAAACACTGGAGAATTCCAGGGGTGCAGAGATGTGGAAATAAAAAAATCTTGAAATTCTGAGGCATCAGTCAGAGCTGACAAAAATTCCAAAAAATTGGTTAAAAATGGGAGAGCAGGAGCTCAGCACTGTCTGTGGAGTTAAACACTAAAGAATCACAGGATTAAGAGATGTGGAAATAAAGAAACTGAAATCCTAAGGATCAGCATCTCACAAACATTTCAATATTTCCCTTAATTATTTTAATTTTTAACTCAATCAATTTAATATTTTCAACATTTCAACATTTCCGCATTTTGAAGTTTGTCCCTCGTGCCCCCAGGGTTCACTGCTTCCACTACCTGATCCCGCTGGCCAAGCAGGGCAACTACGCCATCGTGGCCAACGTGGAGAGCATGGACTACGACCCGCTGGTGGTGCGGCTCAACAAGGACATCAGCGCCATCGAGGAGGCCATGAGCGCCAGCCTGCAGCAGCACAAGTTCCAGTACATCTTCGAGGGTCAGCGCCTCCCACAGGGCTCCACTCACGAAGGATTTCACGTTCTCGTTTCTGTTCTCGTTTCCATTCTCTGTTCTCGTTTCTATTCTCATTTCCATTCTCGGTTCTCGTTTCCGTTCTCGTTTCCATTCTTGTTTCCATTCTCTATTCTTGTTTCCATTCTCCGTTCTCGTTTCCGCTCTCATTTCCTTTCTCATTTCCATTCTCTGTTCTCGTTTCCATTCTTTCTCCATTCTCGTTCTCGTTCCTTCCGTTTCCATTTCCTTTCTCATTTCATTCTCGTTTCCATCTCCGTTTCTTTTTCATTCTCATTTCCATTCTCTATTCTTGTTTCCATTCTCCGTTCTCGTTTCCGTTCTCATTTCCATTCTTTCCATTCTGTTCTATTCCATTCCTCCATTCTTGTTTCTCTCATTTCCCATTCTTCATTTCCATTCTTCTGTTCTCGTTTCCGTTCTCATTTCCATTCTTGTTTCCATTCTCATTCTCTGTTTATTTCTCCATTTCCTTTCTCATTCCGTTCTCGTTTCTGTTTCTCATTCCTTGATTTCCATTCTCTCTTTCGTTTCCTTCTCATTTCCGTTCTCATTTCCATTCTCATTTCCCACATTTCTTGTCTTGCCATTCTCCGTTCTCCATCTTGTTTTCATTCTCTATTCTCGTCTCCATTCTCATTTCCATTCTCCTTTCCATTCTCCTTTCCATTCTCTATTCTTGTTTCCACTCTCTGTTCTCCTTTCCGTTCTCATTTCTCTTCTCATTTCCGTTCTTGTTTCCATTCTCTGTTCCATTCTATTCCGTTCTTGTTTTTCTCATTTCCATTCTGTTCCATTTCATTCATCTCCATTCTCATTTCCATCTTGTTCCTTCTCTTCTCTATTCTCATTTCCATTCTCTTTCCATTCTCATTTCCATTCTCATTTCGTTCAATTCGTATTGTTTCCATCCAAAGTCCACAGGGCTCCCTTTGGGGACAAAGAGGTTTGAGGTGCTGTTGGCACCTTCAGAACGTGGATGAGGGAGAGCCCTGTGGGGTCCATCAGGTTGGAGGCTAGGGAATGTTCCCCTGGAGAAGGGAAGGATCCAGGGAGAGCCTTCCAGAACATTCCAGGGCTCCAGGAGAGCTGGAGAGGACTGGGCCAAGGCTGCAGGGACAGGACACAGGGAATGGATCAGAGTGGAAAAGGGAGATTGGGTGGGATCTGGGGACTGGAATTCCTGCTGGATGGAATTCCAGAGAATCCTGGATTCTTCTGAGTGCCCAAGGCAATTGGACATTGGGATTGGAGCTCCCTGGGAAGTGTCTCTGCCCATGGGGTTGGAATGGGTAGCTTTAAGGTCCCTCCTTCCCACCCCATTCCAGGATTCTGTGATTCCCCGTTTGTGACACGGGGACCACTCTGACCCCGTTTTAGTTTAATTCATGGGCTGTGATCCTGGCAGGCCCCTCTAAAGCCCAACTTTGGGATTTCAGACACCCCACACCGGCTGCCTGCACACGAACACAAATCCCTAATTGAGATTTTAATTACCCAGACCTGTGCAGGGTCAGTCAGGGTTTGTAATGGGGCGTGAGTGGATCCACCACTGGGGAGTGGCCATGTCCTTCAACCCTATCCGTGTCCTTTAACCCTTTAATCCTATCCCTGTCCCTTTAACCCATCCCTGTCCTTTAACCCTTTAACCCCATCCCTGTCCTTTAACCTCATCAGTGTTCCATAACCCCATCCATGTCCCATTCCTATCCCTTTAACCCCATCCGTGTCCATTTAACCACATCCCTGTCCTTAAATCCCATCCTTGTCCCTTAACCCCATCCCTGTCCCTTCAACCCCATCTGTGTCCTTTAATCCCATCCCTGCCCTTTAACCCTTTAACCCCATCCCTGTCCTTTAACCCCATCCCTGTCCCTTTAACCCTTTAACCCCATCCAGAGATCGATCACATTAGGACACCACAGCTCTGAGTTTTGGGGCAGTTTCATGGTTTTACCCAAGAAGGGAACACGGGGGAAAGTCCTAAAAAGCACAGGGAAGGTACCGAGGGCTGTTTCTAGGTAAAATCCAGTCTGTCCTTTAAAATCCTGTGTCTTTTAACCCCATCCCTGTCCTTTAACCCTTTGACCCCATCCGTGTCCTTTAACCCTTTACCCCATCCCTTTCCTTTAACCCCATCCAGAGATCGATCACATTAGGAGACCCCAGCTCTGAGTTTTGGGGCAGTTTCATTGTTTTACCCAAGAAGGGAACACGGGAGAAATCCTAAAAGGCACAGGGAAAGTACTGAGGGCTGTTTGTAGGTAAAATCCAGTAATCCCTCACATAACACCACTAATTTTAGGGTTTTCCCATGAATTATTTCCACTAAATAAACATTTTTTTTCCCTTTCCCTCGCAGGTCTGGGCCACCTCATCTCCTGCATCCTCATCAACGGCGCCCATTATTTCAAACGCATCAGCGAGTCCGGCATCAAGAAAATGTGCAGGAACATCTTCATCCTGCAGCAGAACCTGACCAACATCACCATGTCCCGCGAGGCCGACCTGGACTTCGCCAGGTGAGCACAAAACTCAGGTTTTGTCCCTTTTTTTTGGTGTCCCCAGGAGCAGAGGTGGCTCCTTCCCAAATCCCAACCTGTGGAAAAGTCGAGCAAAGTCACCTTCGACACGTGGAGGTGTCGGTGGAAATTTTTGTTTTGTTTTGTTTAAATAAGGGATGTGAAATCATAAATCACTCATCATTTAAATCGTCTAAAATCTATAAAATCATAGAATCCGGGAATTATTAAATTTAGGAAAATCTCCAAGGTCATCAGGTCCAAATGTGGATTAATTTGGGTCGATTTGAGGTTTCTTTGGGGTTTCTCCAAGAACAAAACCCAGGCAAGGAAAAGCTTCCAGGGAACAGGGGAGAAATTTGAACTGGATGGAACTGGGGCTTGGATTTATTCTGAGATTTATTGGATTTATTATAAGATTTATTATGAGATTTATGATAAGATTTATTATAAGATTTATGACAAGATTTATTATAAGATTTTTTATAAGGAATGTTTTGTTTTTTTTGGAATCTGACACTTCGGGCAGTTCACGGAACGGGATGTGTGGGAATTTCTGAATTGGGAAATCCCTCATTTATTTGGGATTTTTTTATTAGGACTGAGCTTTAATTTCTTTGGGATTTGTTTATTGTGACTGAGCGCCTCATTTATTTGGGATTTCACCTGGAGAATGACAATTATTGAATTAATTTCTTCAAATCAGCATTGGCAAATTGGCAATTTTAATTCCTATTCAGGTTTTTGAGAGGGGTAAAAACTTCAAATTTTAATTCTATTCAGGTTTTTGAGAGGGGTAAAAGCTTCAATTTTGAATTGCTATTCAGATCTTTTCCTTTGTGCTTTCTTTCCTCCTCTTCCTCTCACCCCACCCCAAATTCTCCGGATTTTTGTGCAGAGATTTCTTCTCGCCAGAGCTGGGCAAAAAGGGGGAAGGATTCTGCTTCAGATTTGTCCTTAAATGAAATATCAGTGGGAAAAGTGGCTTTTGAGTTAAAGAATTGAGCGATTTTTGGGAATTGGGGTGGCTGCAGAGGGGAGGGAGAGCCCAGGGATTAAATGGGATTGTTTTCTGTAACAAGTGTCCCTGTGGAGACCACAGGGATGGGGCTGTTGCCATATTCCATTCCGAATTCCCATTATTCCCACATTCCCATTATCCCCAGATTCCCATTATTCCCACATTCCCGCTGTTCCCAATTCGCGTTCCCAGTTCCTATTCCCAGATCGCCGTTTTCACATTCCGTTTTCCCCACTTTATCCACATCCCCATTATCCCACATCCCTTATCTCTATCATATCTCCATTATTCTACCATTACATTCCCGTTATTCCCAACATTCTCCGTTATCCCCAGATTCCCGTTATCTCCCATTTCCCGTTATTCTCCCCTTCTTATTCTCCTTATTCCCACATCCTCCGTTTTCCCCCACATTCCCATTACTATCTCCTACATCTCTGTTATCTTCCTCATTCCCAATCTCCCTTTTATTCCAACCATTCCCTATTAAATCCCCACATTCCCGTTATTTCACCATTCCCACATTCCCATTTTTCCCCACATTCCCGTTATTCCCACACCCCATGTATCTCCACATTCCCAACATGTTCCCACATTCCCATTAAATTCCATTCCGTTATTCCCACAACCGTCCCATCTTCCCAATTCCCATTATTCCCAATTCCCGTTATCCCCACATTATTCCCATTATTACCCACATTCCGTTATTCCCCATCCCCTTTCCCGCCCACATCCCTGATTTCCCCCAATCCCACATCCCCCTATTCCCATTTTTCCCAATGCCGCCCTTCCCCTCTCTCCCGATCCATGGATTCCGCAGTTTTCTGCTGCCATCTGCTGGGAGCGGCCGAGCCCAAGGCCAGGGGAACCCCTGAGCCATCGGCGCCCAAAAGGAAGAGTTTTCACCCCAAATCCCATTTTTCTGCGGGATTTTCTCCTGGATACCCACGGGAACTCGGTCGCGCCCGCTGTGCCCTGCCCCCTGTCCGCGTGGTCCGAGGGTGGAATTGGAGGAGGGAATTTCCTCCTGGAGCCATCCTGGAGTTGGGATTGTGTGTGAGGAGCTCAAACTCAGCACATCCCGTCCTGGATGAGTTCCAGGGGTCCCTGCAGAGCTCCTGATTCCTGCCCTTCTCCAGATTCCTGTGCTTCCCGTGATTCCCAGATTTCTGTTATTCCCGGATTCTTGTTCCCGCAGATATACACTGTTACTCCCCCATTCCGTCCCCCAATTATTCCCAGAATTCCCACAGCTGTTCCCGATTCCCCTGCTATTCCCCAGATTCCCGTTATTCCCCAGATTCCAGTTGTGCCCAGATTCCTGTTATTCCCAGATTCCCATTATTCTCAGGTTCCCTATTCCCGAGAGTCCACCCTGTACAGCTGTCTCACTGTTCCCCAGATTCCCATTATTCCCAGATTCACGTTATTCCCAGATTTCCATTATTCCCATATTCCCATTATTCCCATATTCCCATTATTGTCAGATTCCTGTTATTCCCACGTTCCCTTTATTCCCCAAGTTCCCACTGTTCCCAGATTCCTGTTATTCCCAGATTCCCATTTCCCTTCCCATTATTCCCAATTCACGATTCCCGTGTAATTCTCAGATTCCCGTTATTCTCAGATTCCCACATTCCCCAGATTCTCGTTATTCCCAGACTCCCGTTATTCCCAGACTCCCGTTATTCCCAGATTCCCACTGTTTCCCAGACTCCCACTGTTCTCCAGACTTCCCATTTTCCATATACCATTCCATTATTCCCATATTCCCATTATTGTCAGATTCCTAGTTATTCCCCCGTCCTTTATCCCCAATTCCCACCGTTCCCGATTCCCATTATTCTCAGATTGCCTGTTCAGTTACCCACAATTCCCATTGCTTGTTTCCCATGGATCCCTCCAGTTATTCTTCCCTTAGATTCCCATTTTATTTCTCCAGATTCCCCGTTATTTTCCCCAGATTCCCGTTATTCCAGATCCCACTGTTCCCCAGATTCCTGATTATTCCATGTCCCTTTATCATATTCCCGATTCTATTCGCATGATTCCCTTTATTCCCCATATTCCCGTCCCGTGTCCCCTGGATTGTATTCCCATATTCCCGTTATTCCCAGATTCCTGCTGTTCCCCGGATTCCCATTATTCCCAGATTCCTGCTGTTCCCAGATTCCTGTTATTCCCAGATTCCCGCTGTTCCCAGATTGCTGCCATTCCCAGAATCCTGCCATTCCCACATTTCCATTATTCTGGAATTCCCCATTCCCCAAGATTCTGTTTATTCCCAGATTCCCGTTATTTCCAGATTCCCGTTATTCCCAGATTCCCACCGTTCCTTGGATTCCAGTTATTCCCAGATTGCCGCTGTTCCCAGATTCCTGCCATTCTCAGATTCCCGTTATTCTCAGATTGCTGTTTTTCTTAGATTCCCACATTCCCCAGATTCCTTGTTATTACCATATTCCCGTATTCCCAGATCCCGTTATTCCCCAGTTCCCGTTATACCGGCAGATTCCCATGTCTCCGGATTCCGTTAATTCCCAGATTCCTGCCATTCCCAGATTCCCATTATTCTCAGGTTCCTGTTATTCTCAGATTCCCATTATTGGTCAGAATTTCTGTTATTGCCCAGATTCCTTTTTTTTATTGCCCCCCGCCCCAGAAATTTCCCCCCCAAAAACCCTTAAATTTGTTCCCCCCCCGCCCAGAAAAAATCCCTCGTGTTATTCCCATATCCTGTTATTCCCAGATTCCTTGCCATTTCCGGCAGATTCCGTTATTCCCAGATTCTTGCTGCTCCCAGATTCCCTCTGTTCCCTGGATTCCCGTTATTCCCAGATTCCTGTTATTCCCAGATTGTTGCCATTCCCATATTCCCGTTATTCCCTGGATTCTCCCTGTTCCCCAGATTCCCATTATTCTCAGATTCCCGTTGCTCCCACATTCCCGTTATTCCCGTAAATTCCCACTGCTCCCCGTATCGTAATATGCAGAAGTCTCAGAGTGCAAAAGAAAACGAAGGGGCAAATATATATGCTTTAAATAATCATGAATAATTTTATTGGATTTTCGTGATAGAAAAGGGTGAGAGAGAGAGAGAGAGAGGGTGGTGTTTATAGCTACCACGCTCCGACGAATCCTCCGAGGTTCCATGGGTTCGCCAGCGTCCCCGTCGGGAGAGATCTCCATCGGGTCTTCTTCTCGGGGAAACTTTTATCGTCTTTTTGAAAGTGGGTTGGCGCAAGCAGGGGATTGTGAAGCACGGAAACCTGATGGAAAGCTTGTAAGCAATGGAGAAGATCGGCCGAGCGGTTATGGGGAGAAGAAATGTCCAATTGTTCAGAAACAGCGCAGCCATCCCTTATAGTTTGACACCAGCCTAGGACCGAAAATCTGCAAGTCACGCCCAAGTCGATCGATCATGTGCTCGTGACCGCCTTTAAGCAAAAAGTCCCCTTCTTCCCGCCCGGGGTTCTGCCTTTGTTTGGGTGTTCAGTCTCGATGATTGTGAGACAGTCAAAAGGTTTTCTGGACGGTCTCTTACAAATGTCCTTGAGGTGGTGGTGGCGGTCGGATGGGTCAGTGGGTCAGTTTGGAGGCAGTTGCGGGGTTTTATCTCCTCCTGTTTTGGGTCCCTTCCGAATCTCAGCAGTTTCTGGGGTGTATTGAGGCACCAGGAGAGGGAAAACAAGGCCATGAGGAAGGAAAATCTTAATTTAAAACCCTCTACGGTGGGAAACAGCGATGTGATCAATGAAAAATGGTCACAAATCTGATGGGGTGTCAGCGTGTCTCCAAAACCCTCCATTCCCTGATTGCTGAAGCCACCACAGCATTCGAAGCTGAAGGATGAGGGTGGCCGGAAAAAATGTGGAGCAGTGGGAAACCGCGGAGCAACGCAAAAATCATGGAGCAGTGGGAAAACCATGGAGCTGCAGAAAAAGACACAGAGCAGCGGGAGAACTGCGGAGCAGTGGGTAAACCGTGGACCAACAGGGAAACCACAGAGCAGCGGGAAAACTGCAGAGCAGCAGAAAACCGTGGAGCAGCGGAAAAACCACAGAAACAGAAAAACCGCGGAGCAGCGGGAAAACCGTGGAGCAGCGGAAAAATCACTGTGCAGTGGGAAAAACCGCGGAGCAGCACAAAAACCGCGGAGCAGTGGAAAAACCACGGAGCAGCGGGAAAACCACAGAAACAGGAAAACCGCTGAGCAGCACGAAAAGCGTGGAGCAGTGGAAAACCGCGGAGCAGCGGGAAAACCACGGAGCAATGGGTAAAAACCGCGGAACAGCGGGAAAACCGCGGAACAGCGGGAAAACCGCAGAGCAGCGGGAAAAACCACGGAGCAGCAGGAAACCATGGAGCAGCGGGAAACCATGGAGCAACAGGGAAATCACGGTGCAGCGGGAAAAGCACGGAGCAATGGGTAAAAAACGCGGAACAGTGCAAAAACCGCGGAGCAGCGGAAAAATCACGGTGCAGCGGGAAAACCTCAGAGCAATGGGTAAAAACCGTGGAGCAGCGGAAAAACCGCGGAACAGTGGAAAAACTGCGGAGCAGCGGGAAAACCACGGAGTAGTGAAAAAACTGCGGTGGTCCAGGGTTTGGGACTGACCCAGCCTCTGGGGCCCTGGGTCACCAGGGCCTGGACATCACCACAGCCACTGCAGGGGAGTGGGGGGAGCCCAACCACAGCTACTACAGAGTGACTGGAGTGACCACAGCTACTACGGATGGAATGCAGTGACCACAGCTACTACGGACGGAATGTTTTACTACAGGCAGACATTGAGTTGATGGAACCCAACCATATTTACTACAGGCTCACATTGATTTGTTGAACCCAACCATATTTACTACAGGCAGACATTGAGTTGATGGAACCCAAATAGATTTTACTGCAAGGAGACATCGATTTGTTGAACCCACCATGTTTTACTACAAGCAGACATCCATTTGTGGAACCCAAAGCAGTAGTAAATGGAGTTGATGGAACTCAACCATATTTACTACAAGCAGACATTGATTTGATGGAACCCAAATACATTTTTCTACAAGCAGACATTGATTTGTTGAACCCAACCATATTTACTACAGGCTCACATTGATTTGTGGAACCCAAATACATTTTACTGCAAGGAGACACCAATTTGTTGAACCCCACCATGTTTTACTACAAGCAGACATCCATTTGTGGAACCCAACCGTATTTACTACAAGCAGTAGTAAATGGAGTTGATGGAACTCAACCATATTTACTACAAGCAGACATTGATTTGATGGAACCCAACTGCATTTTAGTACAAGCAGACATTGAGTCAATGGAACCCAAATACATTTTACTACAAGCAGACATTGATTTGTTGGACCCCACCATATTTACTACAAGCAGGCATTGAGTTGAGGGAACCCAACTGTATTTACTACAGGCTCACATTGAGTTGATGGAACCCAAATACATTTTACTACAGGCAGACATTGATTTGTTGAACCCAACCGTATTTAGTACAAGCAGAATTGAGTTGATGGAACCCCAGCTATGTTTTACTACAAGCAGAGAGTGACTTGATGGAACCCAACCGTATTTTACTACAAGCAGCCATTGAATTGTTGAACCCAGCCATGTTTACTACAAGCAGGCATTGAGTTGATGGAACCCAGCCGTATTTACTACAAGCAGAATTGAATTTTTGGACCCAACTGTATTTACTACAAACAGACACTGAGTTGATGGAACCCAACCATATTTACTACAGGCAGACATTGAGTTGATGGAACCCAACCGTATTTTACTACAAGCAAACACTGATTTTTGGAACCCAACCATGTTTACTACAAGCAGACATTGAGTTGATGGAACCCAAATACATTTTACTACAAGCAGCCATCGATTTCTGGACCCGATCACCACCTGCTGTGCCCAGATTGTCCCATTTGAGCCCCTCCCAGGTCATCACTCTGTCCCCTCCCCGCAGACGCCATCGCTCGTATCCCTCACCCATGGGCACCCCCAGCCACCCCGGATTATCAAAGCTCAGCCGGCACCGCGAGCACCTCCCCGATCCCGTCTGGTTCCGCATCACCCGATCCTAAATAAACTGTGGGGTCGCCACGGTGATTGCTGTCGATCCTAAATAAACTGTGGGGTCACCACGGTGATTGCTGTCGATCCTAAATAAACTGTGGGGTCACCACGGTGATTGCTGTCGATCCTAAATAAACTGTGGGGTCGATCCTAAATAAACTGTGGGGTCACCACGGTGATTGCTGTCGATCCTAAATAAACTTGGGGTCATCCGCAGTAGATATGCTGTCGAATCCTAAATAAACTGTGGGGTCGCCAGGTGATTGCTGTGATCCTAAATAATCTGTGGGGTTGTCGTTGATCCTAAATAAACTGTGGGGTCACCACGGAATTGCTGTAGGATATCCTAAATAATCGTTGGGGTCGCCACGGTGATTGCTGTTATCCTAAATAAACGTGGGGTCGCCAGGTGATTGCTGTCGATCCTAAAAAAACTGTGGGGTCACACTAGGATTGCTGTGATCCTAAATAACTGTGGGGTCGGTATCTGTGCCGATCCTAAATAAACTGTGGGGCTCCACGGTGATTGCTGTCTGATCCTAAATAACTGTGGGGTCACCACGGTGGATTGCTGTAGATCCTAAATAATCTGTGGGGTCACCGCAGTAATTGCTGTCGATCCTAAATAAACTGTGGGGTCGGTAATTGCTGTCGATCCTAAATAAACTGTGGGGTCGCCACGGTGATTGCTGTTGATCCTAAATAAACTGTGGGGTCACAGGATTCCTAATAAATCTGTGGGGTCACCGGTGATGCTGTCGATCCAAATAACTGTGGGGTCACCTACGTGAGCTGTACGATCCTAATAAACTGTGCGGGCCCACGGTGATTGCTGTCGATCCTAAATAAACTGTGGGGTCACCACGGTGATTGCTGTCGATCCTAAATAAACTGTGGGGTCACCACGGTGATTGCTGTTGATCCTAAATAAAGTCGGGGTCGCACGGTGATTGATCTGTCTGATCCTAAATAACTGTGGGGTCGCCACGGTGATCGCTGTCGATCCTAAATAAACTGTGGGGTCGGTGATTGCTGTCGATCCTAAATAATCTGTGGGGTCGATCCTAAATAAACTGTGGGGTTGCCATACGGTGATTGCTGTCGATCCTAAATATTTGCACATGCTGGCATTAATAACTGATTTAAAACAGGTCAGATAACTACTTACCGCATTATTAAAATTATTTTTTCCCCCCAATCATTTGCACACTCAAAATCAATTTTAATACGACACGGTAATATTTGAATTTAAATGCTTTTTTGTTTTTTTTTAACGCAAATAGCAAATTAAATCTTCCCGAGCCATTAAATTTACTGTTTAAGATGTACTTTCCAGCTCGCTTGGCTAGAATTTCATTGCTCTTTATCTGTATAAATTTAATTAGCCTTGATATCATCAGCATATTATAGAACTAATTAAAGATTTAGATAAGTGCTGAGGGTGCTTGTTTAATACCCGATAAAGTTCCGTTTGGAGAGGGAGAATTTCCATCTTTCATCAGTCTCTTTGGAGCTACGGGGAGGTGGCTCAGACATTGTTTTTTTGAGGAATTATTTAATGGGTTTTAACGGGTTTATCCTCGTTTTGAAAAGATGTGTAATTATCGTGTTTTACCAGGGAGATGTTCTGGGGTGGGTTTGGAGCGCTCAGAGATTCGCGGAATTCTGGGATTGGTGAGGTTGGAAAATCCCTCCGAGGTCATCGAGTCCCGGTTGCCAAATCAGAGCTCTGAGTGCGATTTCCAGGAATTCCTTGGGCATCCCAAAGCTCCTTTCCCATTTTAACCACCCTTCCCATGAGGAAATTTCCTCCTGGAAATTCCCAGCTGAGACTCCCTGGGGTGGGGAGGGCAACGCTGCCCGAGGGAGGAATCACGGGAGGAAGAGAAAAAGGAGGAAAAACGTTAATGAGGAAATAACGGATAAAGTGGAGAAACAACAGGAGAAAAAGGAGAAATGTTAATGAGGAAATAACGGATCAGGTGGAGAAACAGCAGGAGAAAAAGGAGGAGAAATGTTAATGAGGAAATAACGGATCGGGGGATAAACAGCAGGAGAAAAAGGAGGAGAAAAGAACGGAGCTTTGGAAAGGCTGGAGATGTTCGGGTCTCACCTGTGCTTGACAGAAAGCACTCTGTGCTCTCACCTGTGCTTTGCACTGGTGACAAAATGTGGCACCCAAAGGTGTCGGCCATGGGGTTTTTTAATCCAAAATGGCTCAATTTGGATCAAAAGCACCCCCCAGGTGAGCTGATTCCTATGCAGAGCTTCGTGTCCAACCTGAGCCTTCCCCAGGCTGGGGAGGGCAACGCTGCCCAAGTGAGGAACCACGGGAGGAAGGGAGAAGGGAAAAAAGAAAATTATGGATCCGGTGGAGAAACAGCAGGAAAAAGAGGAAAAGGAGAAATGTTAACGAGGAAATGACTGATCAGGTGGAAGAACAACAGGAGAAAAAGGAGGAAAAATGTTAATGAGGAAATAACGGATCAGGT
>VKON01003457.1:0-11335 GCA_009741485.1 Malurus cyaneus samueli | reverse complement strand
TTTTTATCCCACAGAAAATGGAGGGTGGTTTGAAAGCTCCTGTTTAGGCCCAGTAAAGTGGTGGATCCACGCTGACTTCAGCGCAGCAGAACTAAATTTAATTTAAATCTCCCCTCTTTTCGCTGAAAATTTTCCTTTTGTCCTGTTCCTAATCGCAGCCTGTGTAAAAATTTTCCATCCGTTTTTATTCATTCTCTTGAAGGAGATTTCCGTGGCCTGGGATGTCTGAGCTGCCCTGAGTAAAGATAAATTCAATTTCCTAACTGGAATGGACCTAAAAAATGGAGAAAGAAATTCAAAAACTTTGTTTCTTGTTCGTTCTTTAGAGAAGTTCCAGAATGGTCGTTCCATCTGCTGGGGGCACCGGGGCCGTCCTTTCTCACTGGGGTGAGGGATTGGTGATTTACCCAGGGAATGTTCTCAGCCCTCTCCTGGCTCTGGGATCGCGGAATCGGGAATGGGATTCTCTGCAATCCTCCCCATCCAGGGTGCTCCAAGCGCCTCACCACCCCCAGGAACAAATTGAATCTAAATCCCCATCAAGTTTCTTTTGTCCTGTTACTAATCATGGCCTGTGTTTAAAACATCTTTCCATCTTTTTTTATTAATTCTCTTAAAGGAGATTTTCCATGGCCTGGGATTGTCGACCATGAGTAAGACATAATTCAATTTATCTAAACTGGAAATGGACTAAAAAACTGAGAAATTCCACTGAGTTTCGGTCAGAGAAAGTTCCAGAATGGTCGTTCCACCTGCTGGGGGCACCGGGGCCGTCTTTCTCCTGGATGAGGAAATGGTGATTGAATGTCCTCGTGCCAGGGAATGTTCTCAGCCCTCTCCTGGCTCTGGGATCGCGGAATCGAATGGGATCTGAACTCCGTCGGTTCCATCCCAGGGTTGCTCATAGCGCCTCACCAGCCTCAGGAAAAACCCTTTCCTGCTAAAATTTAATTTAAATCTCCCCTCTTTTAGCTGAATTTTTTCCTTTTGTCCTGTGCCTAACTGCGAGCTGCGTAAAAAAAAAACCAATCTTTCTCTTAATTCCTTGAAATGAGGACTGCCAGAGTTTGGTCTCCCAAGGTTTTTGGGGGGGGGGGGGGGGGGGCTTGTGGAGTCAGTTGGGGACACGATGCCATTCAGGATTTCCAACCCATCTGACCCTTTCTGAATCCAGAAAGGATTTTCTTTCTCCACATCATCTTTTTCCTTTTCTTTTCCCCCATTTCCTCAACTCGTTTGCAGGTAACAATCTCTTTCCTATTTGGGGTACTCAGCCGCCCCCACGGTGTTTCCGGGAGTTTTCCCAGGAAAGGCTTGTTGTACCATCTCCGCTGGATTTCGGGGTGATCGCCACCATCACCCTCCAATCATCCTCGAGCGAGATGAGGCGGCCCCAAAAGCAAAACTGCGATTTTTACAGTTAAAAAAAATAAAATTATAAAACAACGAGATGATTGCTGGAAACACCAAAAACTCCCGCGGTGTTTTTCCGGGGTTCCAGGAAAGGGGTGATCCATCCCCCCTGGATTTCGGGGGAAATCACCCTCCAATCACCCTCGAGCAAGATGAGGCGGCCCTCAGAATCTAAACTGCAATTTTTGCAGTAAAAAAAAAAAATTATAACAGCGAGAATGATGTTGGAAGTGCCAACACCAAACTTCGGGCGGTGATCGCCACCATCACCTTCGATATCCTCGAGCGAGTGACGCCCCAAAGCAAACACCGGTAAAAAAATAAAATTAATAAATGAGATAATTGCTGGAAGTGCCAAAGGCGGGCGGCTCCAGGGCAGGACGCGCGGGGAATGCAGATCAGACGAAGGATGAAAATTTCCACTCAAATTCCAGCTCAAATTCCAGCTCAAATTCCAGCTCAAATTCCAGTCAACATAAAACTGGGAGAATAAGGAGTAAATATTGATGGGAAGAGCAGGGATTGCCGGAATTTTCTGGCAATTCTGGGAACATTCCACCGAGTGCCGCCGCCCAAATTTCACACCTCAGATGTCGAACAACACACAAACTCTGACGGAGCAATTATATAACTTCCGTAAGAACCTGGTTGCAGCCAGGAGAAATCACACGCTCGGGTCGAGCCCCAACACCTCGATTCTTCTTTTTTAGGGAGAAATTAAATAATTCCATCCCGGAGATTATCCAGGTTATTCAGGAAATTTTGTGCAATTTCTCGCCTCTTGCTCAGATTTTTCTGGAGGCTGTAAAACTCCTCTTCGTTTTTATAATTTTATTTTGGATTGAGCTCAATATGTGGAAAGCTCAGGAATTTCAGCTGCATTAACGCCCGAAGCTGAAATCGGTCTCTAAAGAGGACACAAAAGTTGTAGATCAGACGTGGATTTGTTGTCCTGAGTGGAAAAACAAAGAGGAGAAGGAAGGAATGCAAATAAGAGCAAATTGGATTTTTGGTGGGGAGCAGTTGGGATTGGGGAGAAGGAAAAATGTCAAATATGGCTTTGGATATAGGATTGGGTGCCTCCCAGATTGTTTCCCTAAACCCAGCCTAAGTTGGGAAATGGCCGTGGTTTTGTGCCGCCTGTTAAAACCAGGGAAAATTCTGTGCAGATTTTGGGAATGGTCAGGAAAATGTGCTTTTTGTCCCTGGAGGGGTTTCAGGGTGGAATCTGTTGAGGTTCTCATGAGTATGGTTTAGAAAAATCTTTTGGCAAAGGGCAGTGGGGACTCACCCTCCTGTTCTTCCCATGTGGGGGAAAAAAGTGATTTTTTTTAAAAAAAATCACTGAAACCCTGGTTCTGGAAACTCAGCCAATTTTTGTGTATAACTGTAAGCCTGAAAAAAAAAAAAAAGAGTGTTAACAACCTAATAGAAAAGGAAAATACACTCAACCTATTAAAAATTAGAATTTTAAAATTTAAATTAACACAAATAACCAAAATTATAAACATTAACTAAGCTTATAACTTTTAAAACTCACCATTATATTCTAATCACTAATTAAACAACTATCTCTTAACCAATGTATATTTTAACTACGGAATTATCTCTAATTACTAAATAGATGAAATAAAAACTTAGCCCACAATAAATCCTTCTTCTCTCTTTTGGGTTTTTTTTCACCCACTTTTATATATTTTATATGTTTTATATTCTATTTTTTTTGGTCGCTGTTTAGCCAGGTTTTCAAGCCCTGTGGACATTCCATCTGGAAATCGCAAAATCGGGTGTTGAACCCATCCTGGGATCTTTTCACCCCCGTTTTTTCTCCTTGGGCAGGTGGCAGTCAATGTCCTTAGGTGGTAGGTGGCGGTGGATGGGTCAGTGGGTCAGTTTGGGGCAGTTGCGGGTTTTATCTCCTCCTGTTTTGGGTCCCTTCCGAATCTCAGCAGTTTCTGGGGTGGGTTTGAGGCACAGGAGAGGGGAAAACAAGGGCCACGAGGAGGAAAATCTTATTTAAAACCCTCGTACGGGGGAAATTGCGATGTGATCAAGGAAATATGGTCACAAATCTATGTGTGTCAGGCGTGTCTCCAAACCCTCCATTCCCTGATATGCTGAACCACCACAGCCATTCGAAGCTGAAAGGATGAGGTGGCCGGAAAAATGTGAAGCAGTGGGAAACCGCGAGAGCAGATGGAAAAATCACGCGTGAGTGGGAAGCACGAGTAATGGCGTAAAAACCGCGGTAGCAGGGGCAAAAAACGCGGGGCGGGGAAAAACGCAGAGCAGCGGGAAAGCATGGAGCAGTGGGAAACCAGGAAGCAGCGGGAAAAGCACGGCAGCAGTGAAAAAACCACGGAGCAGTGGAAAAACCATGGAGCAGTGGAAAAACCATGGAGCAGTGGAAAACCGCGGAGCAGTGGGTAAAAACCGGTGGGAGCAGCGGAACCGTGAGGCGAGCGGGAAACCGTGGAAAGCAGGGAAAACCGTTGGAGCAGTGGGAAAACCGTGGAGCAGCGGAAAAACCACAGAGCAGTGGAAAAACCACAAGACAGCGGAAAAACTGTGGAGCAGCAGGGAAAAAGCATTGACAATGGGTTAAAACCCGAGTAGGAGCACGCAAAACCGCAGAGCAGCAATGAAAAACACGGGAAAAGCAAGTGGGAAAAACGCGGAACAGCGCATAAACCGCAGAGCAGCAGGAAAACCACAGAGCAGTGGGAAAAGCACGGAGCAATGGGTAAAAACCACAGAGCAGCGGAAAAACCGTGGAGCAGCAGGAAAAACCGCGGAGCAGCGGGGAAAAGCCACGGAGCAGCGGAAAAATCACAGAGTAGCGGAAAAAACACGGAGCAGCGGGAAAGGCACGGAGCAGCGGAAAAACCGCGGAAGCCAGCGGGGGAGGGGAAACGGCAGTGTCCAGGGTTTGGGACTGACCCAGCCAGGGGCTCCTGGGAGCCCTGATGTCCAGGGCCCAGACATCACCACAGCCACTGCAGGGGAGTGGGGGGAGCCCAACCACAGCTACTACGGAGTGAATGCAGTGACCACAGCTGCTACGGAGTGAATGCAGTGACCACAGCTACTACAGAGTGAATGGAGTGACCACAGCTACTACAGACTGACTGGAGTGACCACAGCTACTGCGGACTGAATGGAGTGACCACAGCTACTACGGAGTGAATGCAGTGACCACAGCTGCTACGGAGTGAATGGAGTATGACACAGCTACTTACAGAGTGAATTGGCAGTGACCACGCTACTACAGACTGACTGGATTGACCACCAGCTACTGACGGACTGAATGGAGGACCACGCTACTACGGAGTGAATGCAGTAGTGGGGGGGGGTGGGGGGCGAGGGGGGGGGGAGGCGGGGGGGGGGTGGGGGGGGGGGGGCGGGGGCCACAGGCTGCTACGGAGTGAATGGAGTGACCACAGCTACTACAGAGTGAATTGGAGTGCAACGCTACTACAGATTGTGAATGTAGTATTAAGCTTACTACGGAATGACAGGAACTGACCACAGCTACTACGGAGTGAATGGAACTGACCACAGATACTGCGGATGGAATGCAGTGACCACAGCTACTACGGACGGAATTGTTTTTAACTACAGCAGACATTGAGTTTGATGGAACCAACCATTTACTAAGGCTCACATTGATTTGTTGAATCCACCATATTGACTTACAGCAGGACATTGAGTTGATGGAACCCAAATTAGATTTACCTGCGGAGAATCCACAAAAATCTGTTACTGCCAAGGAGACATCGATTTGTTGAACCCCACACACCAGTATTTACTACAATCAAACAAACTGAGATTTGATGGAAAACCCACCATAATTTACTACAGGCCTCACACATGATTTGTGGAACCGCATTATACTACAAGCGGACATTGATTTGTGGGCCCAACCTATTGTTTTACTACAAGCAAGCCATTGGAGATAGATAGAGACACACACACATATATTACTACAAACAGACATTGAGTTGATGGAACCCAAATACATTTTACTGCAAGGAGACACCAATTTGTTAGACCCAACTGTTTTCTACAAGCAGACATTGAGTGGTTGGAACTCACCGTTTTACTACAAGCAGACATTGATTTGTGAGCCCAACCATATTTTACTGCAAACAGACATTGAGGTGATGGAAACCCAAATACATTTTACTACAAGCAGCATCGATTTTCTGGACCCGATCACCACCTGCTGTTGCCCAGATTGTCCCATTTGAGGCCCCTCCCAGGTATCACTCTGTCCCCTCCCCGCAGCGCCCCCCCATCGTCGATATCCCTCACCCATGGGCACCCCCAGACCACCCGGTTATACTTCAAAGCTCAGCGGCACCGCAGCACCTCCCGGGATCCCGTCTGTTCCGCCATTCACCCGATTCCTAATAAACTGTGGGGTCGCCACGGGTGATTGCTGATCGATTCCTAAATAAACTGTGGGGGGTCACCACGGTTGATTGCTGTTCGATCTAAATAAACTGTGGGGTCACCATAGTAAATTACTGGTCGATCCTAAATACATGTGGGGTCGATCCTAAATTAAACTGTTGGGGTCGCCACGGTAATTGCTGTCAGATCCTAATAAACTGTGGGGTCGATCCTAAATTTAAACTGTGGGTCGCCATGGTGATTGCTTTGTCGATCCTAATAAACTGTGGGGTCTTTATCCTAAATAAACTGTACTGGGTCGCCACGTGCATGCTGTCGATTCCTAATAATCTGTGTGGTCCCATGTTGTGATTGCTTGTTGATCCTAAATTATAAACTGTGGGGTCGATCTAAATAAACTGTGGGGTCGCACGGTGATTGCTGTTCGCTCCTAAATTAATCTGTGGCGTCACCACGGTGATTGCTGTCAGATCCTAAAATACTGGGGGTCACCCAATGGTACATTGCTGTCGATCCTACAATAATCTGTGGGATTGATCCTAAATAAACTGTGGGGTCGCCACGGTGTTGATTGCTTGTCGATCTAAATAATCTGTGGCGTCACATTGGTAATTGCTGGTTGATCCTAAATAATCGTGGGTCGATCCAATAAAACTGTGGGGTCGCCACGGTAATTGCTGTCGATCCATAAATACTTTGCAATTTCTTGGCCATTAATAACTGATTTTTAAACAGGTCAGATTAACACCTTTACCGATCTATTAAAATTATTTTTTCCCCCCAATCATTTGCACACTCCAAAAGTCAATTTTAATTATGACAGTAACATTGAATTTAAACATCCTTTTTTTTTTTTCTCTTTTTTTACTGCAAAAATCTGCCATTTATCTCCCGAAAGCCATTAAATTCACTGTTTAAGACTGCTCCCTATTCCAAGCTCGCTTTGGCTGAATTTCATTGCTCTTTATCTGTATAAAATTAATAGCCTTTGATATCATCAGGCCATATTATAGAATATTAAAGATTTTAGATAAGGTGCTGAGGGTGCTTGTTTAATACCTATAAGTTCCGTTGGAGAGGGAGAATTTCCATCTTTATCCGTCTCTTTTGGAGCTGGGAGGTGGCCTCAGAACATTGTTTTTTTTGAGGAATTATTTAATGGGTTCTTAACGGGTTTATCCCATTAAGGAATTATTTAATGGGTTTAATTTGGAATGTTTCATGCGTTTTTAACGGTGTTTATCCTCGTTTTGAAAAAGGATGTGTAATTTACCTGTTTACCAGGGCAGATTGTTCTGGGTGGGTTTTGATGGCGCTCAGAAGATTTGCCGGAATTCTGGGATTGTGAGGGTTGCGAAAATCCCTCCGAGGTCATCGAGGTTCCCGGTCGCCAAACTGCAGAGCTTCTGAGTTGGTCACTCCAGGAATTTCTTGACACCAAAGTTTCCCTTACCCCATTTTAACCACCACTTCCCATGAGGAAATTCCTGAGGAAAATCAGCTGAGATCGGAGGTGGGGAGAAGAATACGCATACCCGAGGACTGGAACTCATGAGGAGAAGGGAAGACGAGGAAAAAAGGAAATGTGGATCGTGGAGAAACGCAGGAAAGAAGAGAGAAACTCTACAGAACTGGATCAGTGGGAAAACAACAGAAGGAGAAAAGGAGAAAATGTTAATGAGCAATAAAGCGCATTACAGTGTGCCCCATGAACAGCAAGGGAACAAAGGAGGAGACCATGTTAATGCACGGAAAAATGGATAGGTGGAGAAACAACAGGAGAAAAAGGACCCAGACCTCCACCGCCCATATTCACAAGGGGAAATATCTACAGATCAAGGGAAAATAAACAGCGCAGGAGAAAAGGAAGGAGAAATGTCTACAGAAGGATAATCGTGGATAAGGTGGAGAAACAACAGGAAAAAAAGGAGAAATGTTAATGAGGAAATAATGGATAAGGTGGAGAAACAATAGGAAAAATGGAGGAGGAGAAATGTAAAGAGGAAATAACAGATAAGGCAGAGAAACAGCAGGAAAAAGAGGAAAAAGGAGAAATGTTAATGAGGAAATAACGGATAAGGTGGAGAAACAGCAGGAGAAAAAGGAGTAAAAATGTTAACGAGGAAGTAATGGTAATGGATAAGGTGGATAAACAGGAGGAGAAAAAGGAGGAAAATGTTAATGAGGAAATACTGAACAAAGTGGATAAACAGCAGGAAAAATGAAGGAGGAGAAATGTTAACGAGGAAATAACGGATAAGGTGGAGAAACAACAGGAGAAAAAGGAGAAATGTTCACAAGGAAATTACGGATCAAGCGGATAAACAGGAGGAGGAGAAATGTTAACGAGGAAATAACAGATCAGGTGGATAAACAGGAGGAGAAAAAGGAGGAGAAATGTTAACGAGAAATGACAATAAGATGGAGAAACAACAGGAAAAAGAGGAGGAGAAAAGTTAATGAGGAAATAACAGATTGGGCTGATGAACAGCAGGAAAAAAAGGAGGAGAAATGTTAATGAGGAAAAATGGATAAGGCGGATAAACAGGAGGAGAAAAAGGAGAAATGTTAAAGAGAAAATAACGGATCAGGTGGAGAAACAGGAGGAGAAAAAGGAGGAGGAGAAATGTTAACGAGGAAATAACGGATTGGCAGAGAAACAACAGGAGAAAAAGGAGAAATGTTAAAGAGGAAATGACTGATCAGGCAGAGAAACAACAGGAAAAAGAGGAGGAGAAATGTTAATGAGGAAGTAATGGATAAGGTGGAGAAACAACAGGAGAAAAAGAGGAAATGTTAACGAGGAAATAACAGATCAGGGGATAAACAGCTGGAAAAAGAGGAGGAGAAATGTTAACGAGGAAATAACGGATTGGGCTGATGAACAACAGGAAAAAAAGGAGGAGAAATGTTAATGGGGAAAAATGGATAAGGCGGATAAACAGGAGGAGAAAAAGGAGGAGAAAAGTTAATGAGGAAATAACGGATCAGGGGATAAAGAGCAGGAAAAACAGGAGGAGAAATGAACGGAGCTTTGGAAAGGCTGGCGATTTTTTTTTTTAAGTTGTTGTCTCACCTTCAGTGTCTTGCTCGTCCTGCCTGGTGGCTTTTTAGGATTTTTGTTGGGAGGGACTTTGAGGATCTTCAAATTCCAATCCCTGAAAAGAGAGGGAGATCAGGCACAGAACCCACATCCTTTTTTTTTTTTTTTAATTTTTTAAATTTTTTTTTTTTTTTTTATTCCTTTTGACAAAGTCATCTCCCAACCCCAAATTCCTTCCTGGCAAATCTGCTCTTTCCCGACACGGAGCAATAATTAAATCCTTCTGAAACATCCCAAGTTCCTCCTCTGAAGAAGAAAAAATCAAATCTTTTCCCAGGGAAATCACAATTTTATTCAGAACTCACCTGATCACCTTTTATAAACTATTTTTTTATGTGCAAAACCTTAGGTTAGAGGTGAATATTAACATTTAAATGGAGATTGGTATTAATAGCTCTCAGAGGAGCCTTGCTGAGATTTATTTTTTCCCCTAAATGAGAAATCTTCTTAATTTTTATTCTCTTTCTGCAAGAATGGAGTTCAAAGGACCATTTTTATATGGAAATTTGTCGATATTTTAATACGGATATCCATAGGGCATAACTCAAAATTCCTCTTTGCTAAATGTCTTCGTGGCTGGCTATTTTAAAATTTAATTAAAAAATTAAAATTTGCTGTTTTCTGTCAAAAGTGTCATTTAAAACCCAACAAAAATAAACATTTTGGGGCTCGGGTGGTTTTTGCTTTTTTCCTGCAGTTTAGGAATCATTTCCACCCCATTTAGGGGATTTTTAACCTTTCCTGACTGATTTTAGCACAGATTTTTTCTTTATATTGTGGTGGGTCTTCCCAGGGAAATTCCAGATGGGTTAAAGCAGCAGGGAGAGTGGAATTTGGTGTTTTTTACTCTTAAGTTCATCCTAAAAATGCCCCAGAAACCCCAAAAAGGGAATTTTGGATCGAATCCCGTTGGAAATGGTCAGTGGAACGGGTGACGGGTGTGTCTGGTTGGGATGTGAGATCATGGTGGAAAAACGGATTTTATTTTTTAAAAAATAACAAATCTTCGTTATCCAAACCATCAGAATTGGTTAATTATCTCGTGGGAGCAGGAGATGAATGATTTGAGATTCGTTCACTCCTCGTTCTCCAAAATACGCCATCGGCTGTGGAAATTCTGGTTCATTGGAATTCTGTAGAAATTTGGAATTCTGCAGAAATTTGGAATTTTGGAGAAATTTTACCAACTGGAATTCTGTGGAAATTCTGGCCTGTTGGAATCTGCACGAATTCTACCCCACTGGAATTCTGTAGAAATTTTGGCCCTTTAGAATTCCTCAGGAATTCTACCGACTGGAATTCTGCAGAAATCATGTCCCACTGGAATTCTGCAGGAATTCTGTCCCTTTGGAATTTTGCAGAAATTCTGTCCCATTGCAATTCTGCAGAAATTCTACCCCATTGGAATTTTCAGAAATTTGGAATTCTGCAGAAATTTGGAATTCTGCAGAAATTTGGAATTCTGCAGAAATTCTGTCCCATTGCCAATTTTTCAAGCCATTGCAATTTCTTCCCAAATTTGTCATTTAGAATTCTGCAGAAACCAGATGCCATGGATTTAGACCAAGGTTGCCCATTGGAATTCTCACTGGAATTTTGTCCCATTGCAATTTTCAGAAATTCTATCCCATTGGAATCTGTGGAAATTTGCAATTTTGCAGAAATTCTTTCCCATTGGAATTCTGGAGAAATTCTGTCCCATTGCAATCTGCAGAAATTTGGAATTATGCAGAAATTTTGAATTTTGCAGAAATTCTACCCCATTGGAATTTTCAGAAATTCTGTCCCATTGGAATCTGCAGAAATTTGGAATTCTACGGAAATTCTTCCCATTGCAATTTTCACAAATTCTGTCCCGTTGCAATTCTGCAGAAAACCAAAGTTCATGGAATTCTGCAAATTTGGAATTTAATTTGTCCCATTTGCATTTCAAGAAATTTGGAATTTGCGCAGAAATTCTGTCCCATTGCAATTCTGCAGAAATTTGGAATTCTGCAGCAATTTGGAATTCTGCAGCAATTCTTCCCCATTGGAATTCTGTGGAAATTCTGATCCATTGGAATTCTGCAGAAATTTGTCATGGTTCTCACCATTGAATATTGTGGAAATTCTCGAAAATCCATTGAATTCTGCAGAAATCCAGGCTTCCCCACTGGAATTCTTGGAGTTCTCCATTAATTAAAACTTCTGTCCCATTGGAATTCTGCGATGGAAATTCTTAGATTCACCTTGATTCGAAATCTTCCCTTGATCTCGAAATTTGGAATTCTTCACAAATTCTACCAACCGGAATTCTGCAGAAATTAATATTAAGGTATTTTAAAATAACCCTTTTAATTTTCCACAAATTCATGCCTCAACCAAAATTTTGCCTTAATTCTGCAGAAATTCTGACCCATTGGA
>VKON01003456.1:0-32809 GCA_009741485.1 Malurus cyaneus samueli | reverse complement strand
ATCCAGAACACGCTAAATCCTCCCAAATATTCCCCTGAAACCCCTGACCAAAATTCAACACTCCCCCCAACCTAAATCTTGGTAAAAAAATGGATATGGCTTTTAGCTCTCTTGTATTTAATTTCCATTCCCCCTGATGCCACCAAGATTAATGTTGCTTGATGCCAAAACCAGAAGAAACAACTGAACAGAAGACGGGGGCATATTGTGGAATTTCACAAATTGGCATCTGGTCTAAAAACAACGATTTTTCCAGAGAAGTTTGACCATGAGGAGAAGGCAGCAAGACAAGGTCAGTGAGCAGGAGAAGTGATTTGCACTCCTTCAGCCCCGAAACTGTTGCCTTGAAAGGCAGTTTTTAATAATGACAAGACAGGTTAAGGGATAAAGGGTTTTACCTCGGTGTTTGGGATCCCAGGTGCACAACTTGCAGATGAAAACGCTGATGCACACATATGGCACAAGGTACAGGTTTTTATAGATTTCAGGAATTACATATCTATCTAGGATTCCCCAATAAGAAAACTTCAACAAATGCAGAATGTCCCCCTATTTTAAGGATTGTCCCCCCCGATGAGGAGACTCAGTTTACACAAGATGTTCTGGGACAGAAGGCTTCACCAAGGCTGGAGCCTGGGTTTAAGATGCACAGGGCACACTGACCTCCCTGGGTTGTTTGGTCTCTCTGCCCATGCCTCCGCAGGGGATCTTAAAGGACAACTCTCTTTTTTGGGGAAAGGAGCCTCTTTAAATCCCCTTTTTGTATCCCCAGCACCTGGAGTGATATGCCAGCATGTGGCAAGGCTCAAGCAGGAGAAATATAGCAAAATCAAGAGTGGTTGCAAACAAAAATTCTCGGGGAAAGCAATCTTTGGTGCATGTGCTGCCACGGTGTGCTTCCTTACGCAGTACATAGCGTGCAAGAAGCGGGGGTATTCTGCATCGCGGAGGCGAGATTAAAAGTGCACATATTTTTGAGAGAAAGCCATTTGCCCGTGTTCCCTACAGACACCTGAGCGGCCATTGCACAGGCAACGATGATTAAGAAGCAAAAATATAGAGTGTGCAAACAAGAAATTCTCGTGAGGAATATAGTCAGTAGCAAAGTATGCTGCCCAACTGTGCTGCCTTTCCAGTACATAGCGTGCAGAAAGCGGTTGCTCGCAGCGAATACAAGGAATCAACATGTTTGAAAAGCCTTCTTGCCACTGTTGCTCCCACACGCGTGAGCGGGCATTTCAGGCAAGTCGAGATAATCACTGGAAACAAATTAGAGTGGTGGTTTGTTGAGGCACAAACAAATTTCTCTCGTAGGGCAATCCGGTGCAAGAGAGTGCTCAATCGGATGTTGCTGCGCTGTGTCAGCAGTAACATCATTTGCCTAGCGCAGAAAGGGTCAGGTTGCTGTGCGGAGACGGCGAGATAAAGGCGACATCCTTTTAAAATAAGAGCCTTTCCTGTACCCGAACAGTGGCATGACACAGCGTTAAGCGGCTGCAGTCAAGGCGACCGAACTAAGGAACGCAAATACAGATGTGTTTGGAAAAACCAAAAATATTCTCGTACAGGAAGAATCTTCGTGTCATAGTGTCGTGTGCCATCGATGCGAACTGCCTTTTCGCAGTACATAGCGTGTAGAAGCGGTTGCTTGTAGTGATATAAGCACTTTTTGAATGAGTTTTTGCCCTTGTTCCCCACGCGTGTGGGCTTGCAGGCAAGCGAGATAGATCAAATTAGAGTGTTTGCAAAAAAAAATTCTCGTGGGGATACTCGGTGCAAGGTGCTGCCACGTGTGCTGGCCTTTCGCAGTACATAGCGGTCAGAAGCGGTTGCTCGCAGAGAAATAAGCACTTTTTGAAAAGGATCCGTCCCCTTTTGTTCCTTGTGACTCACACACGCGTGGGAGGCGATGCTGCAGGTCGTCGAAGCGAGATAAAGCAAATTAGGTGTTCTTGCAAACAAAAAATTCTCGTGGAATACTCGGTGCAAGGTAGCTGCCCAAGAACGTGTGCTGTGCTGCACTTCGCAGTACATAGCGTGCAGAAGCGGTTGCGGGTAGTGAGATAAGGTGCACTTTTTGAAGAGCCTTTGCCCTTGTTTCCCCACGCGAGAAAACGCTGCAGCCGGTCGCAGAGTGTCGTCAACAGTGGTGTCTCCACCCCCCGGTTTCCCAGTTCAGCCATTCCCAGTCTCTCCCAGTGTGGTCCAGTCACACCCATATGGTCTCACACACTCCCAGTATATCCCAGTTCCCTGAACATTCTGGAGTCATTCCCAGCACTCCCAGTTACCTCAGCAGGGTTCAGTTGCCCCAGGATTATCCCAGTACATACATAATCCTAGAGTTGTCAACACACAAATTCTCTCGGAATCACAGTTCTGGATGTCCAAGGTTCCTGCCAGTGTTGCTTTTCGCAGTAACCAGTAGCGTCCAAGTGCTCGCAGCGAGATAAGCACTTTTTGAAAGAGAGTTTGCCCTTGTTCCCCACGTGTTACCGCTTGCAGGCAAGCGAGATAGAGCAATATAGAAGTGTTTGCAACAAAAATTCTCGTGGAAAATTGGTGCAAAGTCTGCCACTGTGTGCTGCCTTTCGCAGTAAATAGCGTGCAGAAGCGGCTGATCGCAGCGAGATAAGCACTCCTTGAAAGAGCCTTTGCCCTTTTCCCCACGCGTGAGCGCTTGCAGCAAGCGAGATAGAGCAAAGAAGAGTGTTTGCAAACAAAAATTCTCTTGGGAATACTTGGTGCAAGGCTGCCACGGTGGGCTGCCTTTCGCAGTACATAGCGTGCAAACGGTTGCCTCCGCAGCGAGATAACACTTGAAAAAGCCTTTGCCTTTTTTCCCCACGCGTGAGCGTTTTCAGGCAAGCGAGATAGAGAAATTAGAGTGTTTGCAAAACAAATCTGTGGGAATACTTGGTGCAAAGGTGCTGCCAAACGGTGTGCTGCCTTTCGGTTTACATAGCGTGCAGAAGCGTTGCTCGCAGCGAGATAAGCCCTTTTTGAAAGAGCCTTTCCTTGTGTTCCCCATGCGTGACGTTGCAGGCAAGGAAGATAGAGCAAATTAGAGTGGTTGTGCAAAAAAATCTCGTGGGAAACTCGTGCAAGGTGCTTCCACCGTGTGCTGCCTTTCGCATACATAGCGTGCAGAACGGTTGCTCGCAGCGAGATAACACTTTGGAAAAAGAGCCTTCCCCTTTGTTCCCCACGCGTGACGGTTGCAGCAGCGAAATAGAGCAGGAATGAGTGTTAGCAAACAAAATCTATCAGTGAAATGACTTTTCAAGGTGCTTCCACGGTGTGCTGCATTTCGCGTTACAAGTCGTCAAGAAGCGAATCTCGCAGCTGGAAACAAACTTGCTTTGAAAGAGCCATTTCCCTTGTTCCCCACGCGGAGCGTTTGCAGGCAAGCGATATAGAGGAAATTAGAGTGTTGCAAACAAAAATTCTCGTGGGAATACTCGTGCAAGGTGCTGCCACGGTGTGCTGCCCTTGGCTGTACATAGCGTGCAGACGGTTGCTCGCAGCGATATTAGCACTTTTTGAAAGAGCCCTTTGCCCTTGTTCCCCACAAGTGACCGCTTGCAGGCAACCGAGATAGAGCAAATTAGAGTGTTCAAACAAAAATCCGTGGAATACCGTAGAAGGTGCTGCCCACTGTTTGCTGCCTTTCGCTGTACATACCGTGCAGAAGCGGTGCCTCGCAGCGAGATAAGCACTTTTGAAAGAGCCTTTGCCCTTGTTCCCCACGCGTGAGCGCTTGCAGCAAGCGAGATAGAGCAAATTAAGAGTGTTTGCAAACAAAAATTCTCGTGGGAATACTTGGTGCAAGGCGCATCCACGGTCTGCTGCCTTTCGCAGTACAGAATAGCGTGCAGAAGCGGTTGCCGCAGCGAGATAAGCACTTTTTTGAAAGAGCCTTTGCCTTGTTCCCCACGCGTGAGCTCTTGCAGGCAAGCGAGATAAGCAAATTAGAGTGTTTGCAAAAAAAAAATCTCGTGGGAATACCCGGTGCAAGGTGCTGCCACGATGAGCTGCCTTTCGCAGTACATAAAGTGCAGAAGCGTTGCTCGCAGCGTGATAAGCGCTTTTTGAAAGAGCATTTGCCGTTGTTCCCCACGCTTGAGCGTTTGCAGGCAAGCGATATAGAGGAAATTAGAGTGTTGCAAACAAAAATTCCTCGTGGGAAACTTGGTGCAAGTGCTGCCACGTGTGCTGCCTTTCGCAGTACATAGCCTGCAAAAGCGGTCGCTCGCAGCGAGAAAAGCACTGGTTGAAAGAGCCTTTGTCTTTGTTCCCCACGCGTGAGTGGTTGCAGGCAAGCGAGATAAGCAAATTAGAGTGTTTGCAAACAAATCTCGTGGGAATTTTTGGTGCAAGGTGCTGCAACGGTGTGATGCCTTTCGCAGCACATAGCTTGCAGAAGCGGTCGCTCGCAACGAGATAAGCACTTTCTGAAAAAGCCTTTGCCCTTGTTCTCCCACACGCGTGAGCCTTGCAGCAACGAGATAGAGCAAATTAGAAGTGTTGCAAACAATAAAATTCTCGTGGGAATCTTGGTGCAAGGTGCTGCCAACGGTGTGCTGCCTTTCGCAGAGCATAGCGTGCAGAAGCGGTTGCCGCAGCGAATAAGCACTTTTGAAAGAGCCTTTGCCCTTGTCCCCAACGCGTGAGCGCTTGCAGACAAACGAGATAGAGCAAATTAGAGTGTGCAAACAAAAATTCTCTTTGGAATACTTGGTGCAAGGTTTTGCCACGGTGTGCTGCCTTTGCAGTACATAGCGTGCAGAAGCGGTTGCTCGCAAGCGAGATAAGCACTTTTTTGAAGAGCCTTGGCCCTTGTTCCCCACGTTTGAGCGCTTGCAGGCAAGCGGAGATAGAGCAAATTAAGTGTTTGCAAACAAAAATTCTCGTGGGGATGCTTGGTGCAAGGTGCTGCACCGGTGTGCTGCTTCGCAGTACATAGGCGTGCAGAAGCGGTTGCTAACAGCGAGATAAGCACTTTTTTTTTTGAAAACCCAGAACACCCAAATCCTCCCAAATATTCCCCTGAACCCCAAATTCACCCCCCAAATCCTGGTCAAATGGTATGGCTTTAGATCTCTTTATTTAATTTCCTGATGCCACCAGACTAATGCTTGATGCCACCAGAAGAAACAACTGAACAGAGCAGGGGACATATTTTGGATTAATGAAATCGGCTCTTTCTAATGATTTTCCACTGTCAATCTGAGTCTGGATGGGTGTTCCTGCCCCTGTGCTCATGCAGGTGCTTACAGGGATCCAGGAGGATGTGGAGACCACCAGCCAGGTGTCATCCCAACGGGATCACCAGGAATGTGGGTCACCAGGTCTCTGCCCAATGTGGGTCCTCTGATGGGGGACGAAGTTGGAGCAGCGCACGGAGCTCTTCCCAAACTCGGGGCACTCACAGGACTTCCCTCACCGGTGACAGCGTTGGTGTCGAGTCAAGTGAGAACTCCGCCTGAAACACTTCCCACACTGGGGACACTCATAGGGCCTCTCCCCAGTGTGGATGCGCTGGTGAGTGATGAGGACAGAGTTGTACTTGAAGCCCTTCCTGCAGTCGGGGCAGCAGAAGGGCCTCTCCTCTGTGTGAATGCGCTGGTGTTTGAGAAGACTGGAGCTGGTTGAAAACTTCTTCCCACACTCAGAACATTCATATGGTCTCTCCCCAGTGTGGATGCGCTGGTGGCGGATCAGTTCAGAGCTGCAGCTGAAGCCCTTCCCACATTCCCCACACTCGTAGGGCCATTCCCCAGTGTGGATCAGCCGGTGACGGATCAGGAGGGTGCTCGTGCTGAAGCTCTTCCCACACTCCAAGCACTTGTAGGGCTTCTCCCCAGCGTGAAGCTGCTCATGAACTCCCAGGCGGGTGCTCGTACTGAAGCTCTTCCCACACTCCAAGCACTTGTAGGGCTTCTCCCCAGGATGTGCTGGAAATGTCCAGCAAAGCAGCCTTTGCTGCCTGCTCTGAGAGCCCACAGAGCTGCTGGACCTTGTCACCTGCCCTGCACAGCTCCCTTGGGAGGCACAGCAGAACCAGCACCCTGCAGGCCTCGGGAATTGCCTCTGGGATCTGCACACTCCAAGGCTCTGGAATTCCAGATTCCAGAAAGGAAAATACAGCAAGCTCTTGGGGGCTGAAAGCCCAGTGGAAACAGATTTAAAATATATTCAGTGCCAGCCTCCCTGGTTAGGAGCAGGTGCCAGTTCAGACTCTGTGGGTAAAACCAAACTGGGCATTGATCCCTAGTCATTTTCTGATGGGCTGCTAATGATGGGTTTTGCAGGAGCTGCCCAGTGCACCCTGAGCCCTCAGGCTATGAGCTGGTGTTAAATGAGATAAGGAAGGAGAGACAAACCCTTCCAGGGTGGGCATTGTTTCCTTTCTTCACACCCCACACTCAGCTGTGATAACTCCCTCCAGGGGAGCACCAGCACAGTCCCACCCAGCCTGAGGGGTCACCTCTGCTAATGGGCCATCATGGATCAATGGCACACAGCACAATGGGAGATGAAGGACTGACACCATCAAGGACCCCCAAATGTCCCATGAGTCACAGGGTGACATCATTCCATTGTGAAACTCCCCCCTGGGGAGGTACTGAGCATTCCCTCCTGAACCTGAGCATATAAAGGCTTGGTGCTTTGGGACTTCTGGCACTACTCAACAGATCCAGAGGAGGAGCAGAACTCCAACAGGACTGTGACCACTGCTTTCCACCAGACTGTGACCATCACTTGACAAGACTGTGACCACCACTCCAACCATCGGTTTTGTTTTTTTCCTTTTGCTTATTCAGGGGACCATGTTGCCAGCACAGGAATTAATGAACACTGTTCTGTTCCTGTCCCAGGGTGCCTGGCTATACTCTGCCTTTGTGGGTTAATCAGTGTCATTGTATTTCTTGTAATCTCTTTTGTGAATTGTAACTCCCACTTTAATCTCCGGGAGTTAGTGGGGTTCATTTTCTGCCAGGTAAGCCAGCACAGTGTTTTAGAGGTTTTTGTAGTCGTGATACACTTGGTGACTTTTAGAGATGGAACTGGGCAAGAGGAACCCAAACCCAGCATGCTCACACCTTGTTTTCCCTCCAAACCAGGATTTCCCATTCCCAAACATTGGCTGGATGGAGGAGAGGGCTGCAAAGAAGAGGAAGACATCTCCAGGACCCAGGCAGGTGAGGAAGAAGTTACTGCTCCTTTTCCCACTCTTCTCCTCCATCTCCCAGCCCAGCATCGTCCCTGGCTGCAGGACAACCCCGCTGCGAGTCCTGCGGGATGGATTGGGGGGTCTCCTTCCTTCCCTCTGGCACGGAGGCAAATCCCATCCTCTCCTTGTCCTTCCTCCCACAGAAAATGAGCTGAGGACAGAAAGGAGGACAATCCCCAGCAGAACCTCATGGAAGAGGCTGTTTTGAGAAGCTCCAGCACAGGAATCCAATGAAAGGAAAAGCCCGAGGTCATTCACAAGGAAGGGCCCCAAACCCACCCAGGGCTCTGAGGAAAGACCACCCGTGCCAGGAAGGCACCCAGAGCTTCAGCCGGGCTTGGAGCTGGGAGTCCATGAGCAGCTTCACGCTGGGGAGAAGCCCTACAAGTGCTTGGAGTGTGGGAAGAGCTTCAGCACAAGCACCCACCTGATCCGTCACCGGCTGATCCACACTGGGGAATGGCCCTACGAGTGTGGGGAATGTGGGAAGGGCTTCAGTGCAGCTCTACCTGATCCGCCACCAGCGCATCCACACTGGGGAGAGGCCCTATGAATGTTCTGAGTGTGGGAAGAGGTTTCTGACCAGCTCCATCTCTCAGCACAGCGATTCACCAGAGAGAGGCCCTTCCGCTGCCCAACTGGGAAGGGCTTCAAGCAAAACTCAGATCTCGTCATCCACCAGCGGATCCACACTGGAGAAAAGCCCTACAGATGCTTGGAATGTGGGAAGAGCTTCAGCCGGAGATCTGCGCTGAACCGTCACCAGCGGATCCACACGGAGAGAGGCCCTATGAGTGTCCTGAGTGTGGGAAGAGTTTTCAGACAGCTCAGATCTCCTCAGCACAGCGATTCACACGGATGAGAGGCCCTTCCGCTGCCCACTGTGGGAAGGGTTCAAGCAAACTCCACCTCTCACCCACCAGCGCATCCCACTGGGGAGAGCCCTGTGATTCCGAGTGTGGGAAGAGCTTCTCACGCAGTCTCACTTGACCCACACCAACGCGCCAGTAGGGAAGCCTGTGAGTGCCCGATTTGGAAGAGCTCTGTGCGCTGCTCCACCTTCACCCCCCATCAGAGGCACATTGGCAGAGACCTGGTGACCCACATTCCTGTCGTCCTTGGGATGACACCTGGCTGGTGGTCTCCACATCCTCCTGGATCCCTGTAAGCACCTGCATGAGCACAGGGGCAGGAACACCATCCAGACTCAATTGACAGCAGAAAATCATTAGAAAGAGCTGATTTGTTGAATCCAATATGTCCCCTGCTCTGTTCAGTTGTTTCTGGTGGCATCAAGCATTAGTCTGGTGGCATCAGGAAATTAAATAAAGAGATCTAAAGCCATACCATTTTAGATTTGGGGTGAATTTGGGGTTCAGGGGAATATTTGGGAGGATTTGGGTGTTCTGGGACTGCCCAGGCCAGGGTCCAGGCCACATCTCATAGTTGTGCTGGCAGAATGTGTCCACCTGAGCGTGTCTGTTCTCCAGGAATTCCTTGTCTGTCCCAGTCCCTGGCCTGGGTCTTCCCATCCGGGCTGTGCCCCCCAAAGTGCCCAAATCGCTGCTGAAGTGCCCAAGCTGCTCCCAGCTGGGGCTGTTCCTGTCCACAAACCTCTCCTGGTCGGTGCCATGGAGGGCTGGGAGGGGGTTTGGGGCTCCTGGGGACACTGAGAGGAGCTTTTGTGGCTTTGGGGCATTTGTGGTGCAGGAATGTTTGGGGCTTTTGGGGAGTGTGTGAGGGAATTTGGGGTCCTGGCAGGCTGTGTGGCTTGGAGAGAAGTTGGGTGGGGTTTGGGGGCCATGGGAAGGGGTTTTGGTGGCTCTTGGGGTCATTTATATTGCAGGGAGTGGTTGGGGGATCCTGGCCAGGAGCTTTGGGGTGGTTTGAGGGGTCCAAGATTGGCTGTGGGGCTGGGAGGGGTTTTAGGGTGGTTGTGACCCCTCCCCAAACTCCCAAAGCTGCCACCAGACTTCTTGGGTTGATTTTGGTGCAATTTCTGTATTCCCTTTTCGTTGCATATAGCCAAAAAGATGTTTGTATCTTTAAATGTACTTGGAAGAAGAGAGCAGGGCTGCTGGGAAGCACAGTGGACGGTTTAAACGCCAGGGCAGGCCCGCGTCTGGCTGCTCGAGCTGCTCTCTCTCTCTCTGCTTCTCGTCATGGAGTTGCTGGCTTGCTGCGTGGAGCAGAATTACAGTGTCACAGTTTCTGCTGGCTCAGTTGGTTGGCTTCGGAGGCTTTTTCCTCAAACACCCCCTCTGCGTCTCCGCTGCTCCTGAGGTCCCGCCGAGGGAGGGGCCTCACGGCTCCATTCCGTCCGGGATTCCGGGCGGACCGGGCTAGCAGCGAGGCACGCGGAGCCCTCTGATTCATCATTCACTGGGAAGCTGGACTGTGTTACTGTCCTTTCTTTCGGTTGTTTTTTTTTCCCACTTTTGCCACTGTTACAAGAACGCCACGTGGGTTTCCTTTTGTTTTTTTCCGCGCGGGGGCGGTGTCGCTGGCTTGCGGTGGAGGTTTTTTTTTTGTTTGAATATCTGAACAGTTACTTTTATCTGTATCCTTGTTGTCTACGGTTACTCTCTGTGTCCTGTGGGCACTGTCTTTTTGTCAATAAAACTCACTTTTTTCTCTCACATTTTTTTACCCAGCATCTATTTCTTGTTGTGGGAAAAAAAATTTATCAAATTTATTTTCATTTCAGAGGGAACTTTCCCTGTAACGTTTTCTCTCTGAAAACCTTGTCTCAAAACCGAGACCACAGACCCCACCCCCAAGATGCTGCCGGGGTTTGGGGCTCCATGTTGAGGTTTGTCCTCCTGGCACTGCTGGAGAAGGTGAGGGGGGTCCCAGGGCCGTGTGTGTCCCCCAGAGCGTGTGTGACCCCCTCTCCCATCCCAGTGTCACCCCCTTTTCCCTCCCCACCTGAGCTGGCTCCTGCTCCCCCAGAGGGAATTGGGGAGGGGGCAGAGGGGGTGGCAGCCCCCGGCGGGGGATGAGCCCGAGGCAGCGCCCTTTGCTCAGCACCGAGCTGGGCTCGGGGCCGCAGGAGGAAGAGGCCGATGGGAAGCAGCTCCTGCAGGTGGGACAGGGCTTGGGGTCAGGGCAAGGTCCTGCCCCGCACACCCGGCTCAGGTGGGCACTGCCCCGGGAAGGGAGCGGGACATTGCCATCCCCACGGATCAGGGCTGGGAGCAGCACCTGGGCCAGGGGAAGGAAACACTGGGAGTGACTGGGAGAGACTGGGAGTGACTGGGACCACACTGAGAGCTACTGGGAGTGACTGGGACCACACTGAGAGTGACTGGGACACACTGAGAGCAACTGGGACACACCACACTGAGAGCAACTGGGAGTGACTGGGACCCCACTGAGAGTGATGGGAGAGATTGTGTCTATTTGGGCGCCACTGAGATCATAGGCAAATGACGGGGACTGTACTTGGGGCCACTGCGGGCAACAGGGATCATACTGGGAGGAACTGGAACCATGCTGGAGGTAACTAGAACCACACTGAGGGTGACTGGGATCATATTGGGAGTGACTAGGAGCATGCTGGGGAATTTGCACACATTTGGTACAACTGGGATATGCTGGGAGCAACTGGGACCACACTGAGTGTGACTGGGAGTGGCTGTAGGCACCTGAAATCATGCTGAAAGTAACTGGGAAGAAGTGGGAGTGACTGTCAGCATGCTGGGGGTAACTGGATGTACTGGGAGAGACAGGGAGTCACAGGGATCATACTGTGAGTAACTGGAACCATGTCCAGAGCAAGTGACCCATGCTGGGATCATACTGGGAGTGACTGGGATCATACTGGGAATGACTTGGCACTGACAAGAAGTGGCTGGCATAATACTGGAAGTCTACTGGGGTCATACTGGCATTGACAGGGAGCAACTGGGATCACATTGGGGACTTTTGGCATCATTCTGGGAGTTACTGGGATTGAACTGGGAGTGGCTCCAATCATTTTGGGATCATGCTAGTAGTGACTGGGATTAGATTAGGTGTGAATGGAATTTACTGGGGGTTACTGGGGAGCTGCTAGGCCTATGCTGGGAGCCTATTCAACATGCAACTGGGAGGAACTGGGAGCAACTGGGTTAATGCTGGAAGCAACTGTGAACAGCTGGGAAGCTGGGTGCATGCTGGTGACAACTGGATGTACTGGGATGACTGGGTAAATCCTGGGGCAACTGAACCTTGCTGAGGTAACTGGAGTGCTGGGAATGACTCCCAGAATGCTCAGGTAACTGGGATAGTACTGGAGTTGTGAGACCATATGGTGTTGACTGGGACCACACTGGGAGCCACTGGGAATGTGCTGGAGGATGGAGACGCACCTGTGCCTCTTGGCACTGACCAGAACAGCACCTGTGATGTCACAGCCCCTCTTATGATGTCACAAGACAATGCTTGGATGTCACAAGTGATCACTGAGGCACAGACTCCATACTGGTATGCGAAGAGGTTTATTGCACAGTAGTAAATTCCTTATATATTTGTCGTGGTTTAGAATGCTGGCTCAAAGCCAGGCACCCACGACACCTGCTCATTCGCTCTCCCCCACCACCACTGGGTTGAGAAGAGCGAAGAAAAAAATTAACAAAAGGTTCATGAGTTGAGATAAGGAGCAGGGAGGAAAGCTTGGTGGACAAACAGGCGCTACTTAAATTATGAGTGATTTATTACTAACAAAGTCAGAGGAGGAGAATGAGAAATAAAAGAAAACCTCAAAGACACCTCTTCTCCCCACTCCCTCCCCCCTTTGCACTGACAGTACAAAGCAGCGGGGGGTGAACAGGGTGTGGGGTTGGTCAGTTCATCACCGGATCTCTGCGGCTGCTGAGGGAGAGAGTCCTTCCTTGCTGTTGCCGTGGGGTCCCTCCCATGGAAACAGTTCTCAGTGAACCTCTCGGCGGTGGTTCCACTCTCACGAGCAGCAGTCCAACACAATCTGCTGCATCGTGAGTCCCCCAGGGCACACAGTCGTCCCAAAACTGCTGCACCGTGGGGTCCCTCGTCCACTGGGTGCAGTCCCAAGGCCAGGCTGTTCCATCTCGGGAGCAAACCTCTTCTCCATGGGTCTCCTGCTGGCACAGCCCCTTTGCCGCATCCCGCTCTGGCGTGGGGACCTCCTCTTCCACGGCTGCGGGTGGGTCCCTGCACCCTCCTGTGACCCCATGGGCTGCAGGGGGACAGCCTGCTCCACCATGGTCACCATGGGCTGCAGGGGACAGCCTGCTCCACCATGGTCACCATGGCTGCAGGGGACAGCCTGCTCCACCACGCTCGATCACCAGTCGCTGCAAGGAATCTCGCTCTGGTGCCTGGAGCAGCTCCTCCCCTCCTTCTCCACTGCTGGTGTCTGCATTCCCTCACATATTCTCACCCTCCTCCTCACTGGCAAAATACTGGTGGCTACCCCTTTGTTTTGATTTCTTCTTAAATATGTTTTCACAGAAGGCGTAACCACCTCTCCATTGGCCCAGATTTGGTCAGTGGCATGTCCATCATCCTCAGAGCTAACAGCAATTGCTCTGCTGACATGGTGGAAGCCTCCAGAGCTTCTCACAGGAGCCATCTTTTTCGCCCCTCTCCCAAAACTGGGCCAAGCAAAAACCAACACAATGGGACTGAAAGGGTTTTATCTCTGTTTGTGGATCACAGGTGTACAAACTTGATGGCAGAAGCACACCCGTGTATAGCAAACGGATACAAGTTTAAAAGATTTCAGGAATTAGCGTATCCTATCTAGATCCCCAATATAAGAAACTCACAAATGCAGTATGTCCCTTCATCTCTAATGAACCTCCCCCTGGACTGAGGTCTCAGAGCCCAGGTTTTCAAAAGATGTTCTCTGGACAGAAGGCTTCACCAAGGCTGGAGGCCTCGGTTTCAGTACAGCACGAGCAACACTGACTCCTTCCCTCAGGATGTTTTGGTCTCTCTGCCCAGCAGGATCCTAAAACTAAGCTGGAATATCCGGCTACAGGAATTTACAAAGCAGTGGGCTAAAGGGGTAAAAGGGATATCATAAAGGGCAGAAATATATAAAAGAAAATAAACAGGGTACATGAAAGGAACAGGCAAAAACGCATCAGGCATCACACACGTGAGTACAAAACACTGCAATAACATTACTCAAGTGTGCCTGATAAATCAATAGCCTTGTAGTGGTAATGTCTTACGAACTAGAATTGCCTCTTAATAAATTCCAAAAGCAAATAGAAAGACAGTTGGGTCCTGAAGCAGCATTTTGGCTCTCTGCTGACTGGAGCTGCTGCTCACTGCCAGTGTTCCTGGCACCAGTCCAGACAGCAGACTATTAAGTAGTGAAATTTTTATTAGACAGCAGATGTGCCTCTGACTCAGCTGAAGGTGTGCAGCTCAGCTGGAGGCAACACTTCATGTGGAATGTTGAAAATGTGATGAACAATGCAAGCTTGATGCTCACTGTGCTTTTGGAGACTAGGGAAAACAACAGATTGTCTCAAATATGTTAGAGGTTACTTAAAAAATGCAAACCACTGTGTAGGAGGAAGCCACGTAGCATAAACTCTGTAAAAATCAAAACATGTCAAGAAAACACCAAGGGAGAGCTTGGCTTCTGGAATAAAACTACTGAGGTTACCAAAATACTGGAATAGCATTGGAAGGCCAGGTCCAACAGTTTTGGAGAATACTGGTCAGACTCCACATGTGTTGTTCGCTTGGCCCAGTTTTTGGAAGTGGGGGCCAAAAAGATGGCTCCTGTGAGAAGCTTCTGGAGCTCATATGTCTCAGCAGAGCTAATTGCTGTGTGCTCTGAGATGATGACATGCCACTGACAAACCTGGGCCAATTGGAGATGGTGGTTACGCCTCTGTGAAAACATATAAGAAGAAATCAAAACAAAGAGGCACAGTAGTTTTGACCAGTGGAGGCTGAGAAATATGTGAGGGATGCAGACACCAAGTCAGTGGAGGAGGGGGAGGAGCGCTCCAGGCGCGGAGCGGATTCCTTTGCAGGCCGTGGTGACACATGGTGGAGCAGGCTGTCCCCTGCAGCCCATGGTGACCATGGTGGAGCAGGCTGTCCCTGCAGCACGGTGACCATGGTGGAGCAGGCTGTCCCCTCAGCCCATGGCCATGTGGAGCACTGTCCCTAGCCATGGTACTGGGGAGCAGGCTGTCCCCTGCAGCCCATGGTGACCATGGTGGAGCAGGCTGTCCCCTGCAGCCCATGGTGACCATGGTGGAGCAGGCTGTCCCCTGCAGCCATGGTGACCATGGTGGAGCAGGCTGTCCCCTGCAGCCCATGGTGACCATGGTGGAGCAGGCTGTCCCCCTGCAGCCCATGGTGACCATGGTGGAGCAGGCTGTCCCCTGCAGCCCATGGTGACCATGGTGGAGCAGGCTGTCCCCCTGCAGCCCATGGTGACCATGGTGGAGCAGGCTGTCCCCTGCAGCCTGGTGACCATGGTGGAGCAGGCTGTCCCCTGCAGCCCATGGTGACCATGGTGGAGCAGGCTGTCCCCCTGCGCATGGGTGTCCACAGAGGGTGCAGAGATCCACCCAGCAGCCCGTGGAGGAGGGAGGTCCCCACGCCGGAACGGGCGGATGCGGCAAAGGGGGCTGTGTCCAGCAGGAGACCCATGGAGAGAGAGGCTTTGCTCCCGAGATGGAACAGCCTGGCCTTGGGACTGCACCCAGTGGACGAGGGACCCCACGGTGCAGCAGTTTTGGGAGACTGCTGCCCGTGGGGGACTCACACTGCAGCAGATGTGTGTGGACTGCTGCTCGTGAGAGTGGAACCACGCGGAGAGGTTCACGAGAACTGTCTCCGTGGGAGGGACCCCACGGCAACGCAAGGGAAGGACTCCTCTCCCTCAGCAGCCGCAGAGATCCGTGATGAACTGACACATACACCACCCCACACCTGTTCCCCCGCTGCTTTGTACTGTCAGTGCAAAGGGGGGAGGGAGTGGGGAGAAGATGGGTGTCTTTGAGGGTTTTCTTTTATTTCTCATTCTCCTCCTCTGACTTTGTTAGTAATAAATTCACTTCATAATTTAAGTAGCGCCTGTTTTGTCCACCAAGCGTTTCCTCCCTGCTCCTTATCTCAACTCATGAACCCTTTTGTTGATTTTTTCTTCGCTCTTCTCAACCCAGTGGTGGTGGGGGAGAGCGAATGAGCAGGTGTTGTGGTGCCTGGCTTTGAGCCAGAATTCTAAACCACGACAAATATAAAGGAATTTACTACTGTGCAATAAATGTCTTCGCATACCAGTATGGAGTCTGTGCCTCAGTGATCGCTTTGTGACATCCAAGCATTGTCTTGTGACATCATAGAGGGGGCTGTGACATCACAGGTGCTGTTCTGGTCAGTGCCAGAGGCACAGGGTGCGTCTCCATCCTCCAGCACATTCCCAGTGGCTCCCAGTGTGGCCCCAGTCAACACCCATATGGTCTCACACACTCCCAGTATATCCCAGTTGCCCTGAACATTCTGGGAGTCATTCCCAGCACTCCCAGTTACCTCAGCAGGGTTCAGTTGCCCCCAGGATTATCCCAGTCATTCCCAGTACATCCCAGTTGTCACCAGCATGCACCCAGCATTCCCAGCTGTTCACAGTTGCTTCCAGCATTAACCCAGTTGCTCCCAGTTCCTCCCAGTTGCATGTTGAATAGGCTCCCAGCATGGGCCTAGCAGCTCCCCAGTAACCAGTAAATTTCCATTCACACCTAATCTAATCCCAGTCACTCCCAGCATGATCCCAGTATGATCGTAGCCATTCCCACTTCAATCCCAGTAATTCCCAGGATGATGCCAAAAGTCCCCATTGTGATCCAGTTGCTCCCTGTCAATGCCAGTATGACCCCAGTAGCTTCCAGTATTATGCCAGCCACTTCTTGTCAGTGCCAAGTCATTCCCAGTATGATCCCAGTCACTCCCAGAATCTTCCCAGCATGGTTCACTTGCACTGGACATGGTTCCAGTTACTCACAGTATGATCCCTGTGACTCCCTGTCTCTCCCAGTACATCCCAGTTCCCCCAATGATCCACTCACTCCCATTTCTTCCCAGTTACTTTCAGCATCATTTCAGGTTCCCACAGCAACTCCCAGTCACACTCATGTGGTCCAGTTGCTCCCAGATATCCCATTGTCCAAATGTGTGCAAATTCCCAGCATGCTCCTAGTCACTCCAATATGATCCAGTCACCCTCAGTGTGGTTCTAGTTACCTCCAGCACGTTCCAGTTGCTCCCAGTTCCTCCCAGTATGATCCCTGTTGCACCCAGTAGCCCCTAGTCACATCCCAGTCACTGTCACTATGATCTCAGTGGCCCCCAGTGCAGACTCAGTCACTCCCAGTCACTCCCAGTCACCCCCAGCATAGTCCCAGTTGTCCCCAATGTTGTCCCTCCAGTATCATTACAGACACTCCCAGTATATCCCAGTTGCCTCGAGCACAAACCCATCATTCCCAGTCTCTCCCAGTCCACTCCCAGTTGCTCTCCATGTGGGTCCAGTCACTCCCCATAGTTCCAGTGTGGTCCCAGTCCACTCCCAGTCACTCTCAGTGTGGTCCCAGTCTCTCCCAGTCACTCCCAGTACTCCCAGTGTTTCCTTCCCCTGGCCCAGGTGCTGCTCCCAGCCCTGATCCGTGGGGATGGCAATGTCCCGCTCCCTTCCCGGGGCAGTGCCCACCTGAGCCGGGTGTGCGGGGCAGGACCTTGCCCTGACCCCAAGCCCTGTCCCACCTGCAGGAGCTGCTTCCCATCGGCCTCTTCCTCCTGCGGCCCCGAGCCCAGCTCGGTGCTGAGCAAAGGGCGCTGCCTCGGGCTCATCCCCCGCCGGGGGCTGCCACCCCCTCTGCCCCCTCCCCAAATTCCCTCTGGGGGAGCAGGAGCCAGCTCAGGTGGGGAGGGAAAAGGGGGTGACACTGGGATGGGAGAGGGGGTCACACAGCTCTGGGGGGACACACACGGCCCCTGGGGACCCCCCCTCACCTTCTCCTGCAGGCCAGGAGGACAAACCAACATGGAGCCCAAAACCCCGGCAGCATCTTGGGGGGTGGGGTCTGGTGCACTTGGGGTTAGGGGTCACAACCACCTAAAAACCCCTCCCAGCCCCACAGCCAATCTTGGACCCCTCAAACACCCCAAAGCTCCTGGCCAGGATCCCCCAACCACTCCCTGCAATATAAATGACCCCAAGAGCCACCAAAACCCCTTTCCATGGCCCCCAAAACCCCATCCAACTTCTCTCCAAGCACACAGCCTCCCCCAAATTCCCTACAACACTCTCCAAAGCCTCCCACACCACAATGCCCCAAGAGCCACAAAACTCCTCTCAGTGTCCCCAGGAGCCAAACCCCTCCCAGCCTCCATGGCACCGACCAGGAGAGGTTTGTGGACAGGAACAGCCCCAGCTGGGAGCAGCTTGGGCACTTCAGCAGCGATTTGGGCACTTTGGGGGTCACAGCCCGGATGGGAAGACCCAGGCCAGGGACTGGGACAGACAACGAATTCCTGGAGAACAGACACGCTCAGGTGGACAAGTTCTGCCAGCACAACTATGGATTGTGGGCCTGGACCCTGGCTGGGCAGTCCCAAACACCAAATCCATCACAAACAGACTCCCCCTCCTCCAGACTGCCAGGGGTCTCCTGGTTATTGGTTATTGCTGCTCTCCACACTCCTCACTCCAGGGGTCCCGAGTTTCCCCCACCTCTGGCTTTCCCAGGGGGTCCTGTAGCCCCTTGGTTCTGGGCTGGAGGCAGCGGTGGCTGACATGGGGACCCCAAACCCCATTGCAGGAGTGATCTGCATCCCCCCACCTACCATGGGGGCTGTGCTGGCAGCGGCTACCAGGACTACCAGAAAAAACATCTCCTGGGGACACCCCGTAGACATCCCTCAGAGATATTTTTGTCTCTGCTTTGGAGCCCTGCAAGATCCAAACAGCTCCCAAAAAAACACTGTGCTGGTTTGAAAGTAAATCAGGAGGAGAAATTAACCTGACTCAAATACCCCAAGAGAAATTCCAGGTTGAGGTCACAGTTTACTAGAGATCATAATAAATACAACAGTAGAGAGAAAACTGGGTTTAACTCACAAAGGTTGAGCTCAGCCTGGTTCCCTGTTGGTCAGAGTGATGGTCGAGATCCTGCCAAGTGACAGTCCTTCACAGTCCCGTTGAAGTGGTGCTCCTGTGGAAGCTCTGCACCTTCTCTGGATCTGTTGAGTGGAGGTGCTGACCCAAGTCCCCAGGCCCAAGGGCTTTATATGCTCAGGTTCAGCAGGGAATGCTCAGTACCGCCCCCAGGGCGGGGAGTTTCACAATGGAATGATGTCATCCTGTGACTCATGGGACATTTTGGGGGTCCTTGATGGTGTCAGTCCTTGCATCTCCCCATTGTGCTGGTGCCATTGAGTCCATGATGGCCCATTAGCAGAGGTGACCCCTCAGGCTGGGTGGGACTGTGCTGGTGCTCCCCTGGAGGGAGTTATCACAGCTGAGTGTGGGGTGTGAAGAAAAGGAAACAATGCCCTGCCTGGAAGGGTTTGTCTCTCCTTCCTTATCTCATTTAACATCCAGCTCATAGCCTGAGGGCTCGGGGGTGCACTGGGCAGCTCCTGCAAAGGACCCATTATGAGCAGCCCATCTGAAATGCCCTAAAGGGGAATAGAATGCCCAATGTGGTTATACCCAGAGAGTGCTAAACTGGCACTCTGCTCCTCTAACCAGGGCAGGCTGACACTGAATTGTCAGTTTAAGATCTTGCTCCACTGGGCTTTCAGCCAAGCAACCCATGAGCAGGGTCCCTTCCCACCCCAATCATTTGGTGATTCTGTCAGGGACTCACTTCCCTTTCCTTCTTCCCTCTGCTTTTAGCTGGGAATGTGCTGGCAAGTGTGCAGCAAAGCAGCCTTTGCTGCCAGCTCTGAGAGCCCACAGAGCTGCTGGACCTTGTCACTACTCCTGCATAGCTCCCTTGGGAAGCACAGCAGAACCAGCACCCTGGGGGCCTCGGGAATTGCCCTCTGGGACCCATGGCACACATTTCAGGGCTCCAAAATTCCAGATTCCAGAAAGGAAAATAAGAAAAGCTCTTGTGGGGCTGAAAGCCCAGTGGAGAAACACCTGAAAATGAAGGTTACAGGAGCAGTTGCCAGTTCAGCACTCTGTGGATGTATCCAAACTGGGCATTGGGCTTCCCTTAGGTCATTTCTGATGGGCTGCTAATGATGGGTCATTTGCAGGAACTGCCCAGTGCACCCACGAACCCTCAGGCTATGAGCTGGGTGTTAAATGAGATAAGGAAGGAGAGACAAAGCCTTCCAGGCAGGGCAGTGTTTCCTTTTCTTCACACCCCATACTCAGCTGTGATAACTCCCTCTGGGGGAGCACCAGCACAGTCCCACCCAGCCTGAGGGGTCACCTCTGCTAATGGGCAATCATGGACTCAATGGCACCATGACAATGGACAGATACAACAAATGACACCATCAAGGACCCCCAGAATGTCCCATGAGTCACAGGGTGACATCATTCCATTGTGAAACTCCCTGCCCTGGGGGAGGTACTGAGCATTCCCTGCTGAACCTGAGCATATAAAACTGGGGACTTTGGTCATCACCTCCACTCAACAGATCCAGAGGAGGAGCAGAACTTCCACAGGAGCACCACTTCAACAGGACTGTGAAGGACTGGCACTTGGCAGGATCTCGACCATCGCTCTGACCAACAGGGAGCCAGGTTGCACTCAACCTTTGTGGGTTAAACCAAGTTTTCTCTGTTTTGTTGTATTTATTATTATCTTCAGTGAATTGTGACCCTGACCTGTAATCTCTGTTGGGTGGTTGAATCAGGTCCATTTCTTCTGCTGGTTTATTTTCAAACCAGCAGTGCTTTTTTGGGAGCTGTTTAGATCTTTCAGGCTCCAAAGCTGAGACAAACACCCCTTGGGGGATGTTGGGGTGTCCCCAGGAGATGTTTTTCTGGCAGTCCTGGTAGCCGCTGGTGGCACAGCCCCCCTGGTGGGTGGGGGGATGCAGGTCACTCCTGCAGTGGGGTTGGGTTCCCCATGTCAGCAGCTGCTGCTTCCAACCCAGTGGCCGTTGCCTCCAGCCCAGAACCAAGGGCTCTGGGAAAGCCAGAGGTGGGGGAAAATCAAAACCCCCAGAGTGAGTACAGTGGAGAGCAGCAATAACCAATAACCAGGAGACCCCTGGCAGTCTGGAGAGGGGGATCTAGAGGGGTCTAGAGTGACTTCTGTGCACCAGGATCCAAAGTGGGAAAGGCAGAGAAAGGGGACCCAGCGATTCCCTGGACTCTCAACATCCTGCAGAGGGGAAAAAGGGGGACACCTTAGACCCCAACACCCTGAAGCACTGAGGTGAGAAGTGAGCAGTGGGTACTCCAAAACCCCTGCCATCCCCAAGTGGGACCCACAGAATCCCTAAGTGGAGAGACCAGAGAGAGAGAACTTTGGAGATTCCCAGGACCGCCAGCAGTCTGGGGAGGTTGGAGAACAAGTATAGTGGAGGACCTCCAGTGCTTGCAGGACCCTCAGCAGCTTTTGCAGGGGGGATCCCTTCGACCCCAAAGTGAGGAGACTGGAAAAGGAAACCCTTGTAAAATTTTTGGGGCTGAATCTTGGTGTTTGGGAGGCTTTTGTGTGCACTTGGCACTCAGTGGCTTGGGCAGGATTAGCCACAAACCCATTGCACTCACACCTTGTTGTTTTTCCCCCAAACCAGGATTTCCCATTCCCAAACCTTGGCTGGATGGAGGAAGAGGCTGCAAGGAAGAGGAAGATGTCCCAGGACTCCGAGGAAGGTGAGGAGGAAGTCGCCGCTGCTTTCCCCCACTCTTCTCCTCCATCTCCCAGCCCAGCATCACTCCCGGCAGCAGGACAACCCCGCTGTCAATGCCGTCCTGCCGGGGATGGATTGGGGGGATCTCCTTCCCCTTCCCTGTGGCATGGAGGCAAATGCCATCCTCTCCTTGTCCTTCCTCCCCTAGGCAATGAGCTGAGGATGGAGATCAAGGAGGACAAATCCCCCAGCAGAACCTCGTGGAAGAGGCTGTTTTGAGAAGCTCAAGGGCACAGGAATCCAATGAGAGGAAAAGCCCCAGATATCCACAAAAAGCAGGGCTCCAAAGGCAGCCCAGGGTGCTCTGAGGGGAAAGACCCACCCGTGCAGGAAGGACCAGACTTCTGCAGTGGCTCAGACCTGGTGGACCATGAGCAGCTTCACACTGGGGAGAAGCCCTACAAGTGCTTGAGTGTGGGAAGAGCTTTAGCAAGGCAACAACCTGTCCGGAACCATGATCCCACCAGGGAATGGCCTTGGTGGGAATGTGGAGCTTCAGTTGGAGGTCCCACCTGATCATCCACCAGCGGATTCACACCGGGGAGAGGCCCTACGAGTGTGGGAATGTGGGAAGAGCTTCAGAGACAGCTCTGGCCTGATCATCCACCAGCGCATCCACAGCGGGGATCGGCCCTACGAGTGTGGGGAATGTGGGAAGAGCTTCAGCACAAGCTCCCACCTGATCCGCCACCTGAGGTTCCACACTGGAGAGAGGCCCTATGAGTGTCCCGAGTGTGGGAAGAAGTTTCACACCAACTCCAATCTCCTCCGGCACCAGCGGATTCACACAGAGGAGAGGCCCTTCTGCTGCCCTGACTGTGGGAAGGGCTTCACACACAACTTCAGCCTCGTCACCCACCGGCGCATCCACACCGGGGAGAGGCCCTACGAGTGTCCCGAGTGTGGAAAGAGGTTCTCCGATAGCTCAAACTTTACCCGACACCAACGGAGGCACCGGTAAGGGAGCCCTGTGAGTGCCCCGAGTGCAGGAAGAGCCTTGTGTGCTGCTCCAATTTTATCACCTAAAGCCTTACTACTTTACTGCTATTTGGGATGGAAATTTGTTGTTTGGGAGATATTCAGGAGGATTTGGTGGTTCTTGGGTATTCAGTACTGTTTTCTCCATCATTTTGCATTTTTAAAGCCAAGAGGGACAGATCCATCACCTGAAAACCACTCAATTCCACAGAAAAGTACTCAATCTTACTCCAAAATGGGTTTTTGTGGGGATTGTGAGGGTCGGTGGGGGAGGACATCTGGAAGACTGGGTCTAGGACAGTTGACACTTGGGAGTAATAAAGCAAGTGGGAACCTTTTCCAGAGTGGGTTTTGTAGTATTATATAATGGGATTATTACTCATGAGCCTTCAGGCAATAAAGAAAAAGGAGGTTCATCCTTTCGGTGTGGTGCTGTGTGATGGGATTTGGGGTTCATTTCTTCTTGTTGCTACTATTATTTGTGTTACTTATTAGCATTATATTTCTAAACTCTCCACATTGTTCATAGTGGCTGGATGCTGGCTCTCTGGGAAGATTCCCTTCCTTCTCCCACCGGGATTTGCCTGTACAGTCACTTCCAAGTTACCAGTGGATTCTAAAGATGAAAGTCATTTATGGGGTTTTGATGTGGTTTAGAGCTGGGGAAGGGTCTCATCCCCTCCCAGAGGTCCTCCGAGCCCTCTCAGCTACCACATTTGGCTTGTGGCCCCTAATGAGTGCTTGCCCTGGAGACATGGTGGGACCCCCTCCTGCCAGGGCTGAGGCTCCTCACTGCCCCTCACTGCCCCAATGGCCCCTCACTGCCCTCACTGCCCCTCACAGCCCCAGGCTCGGGGCTCCTCCCGAAGGAGAAGGGATCGGGCCCTGCTCCTTCTCCTTTTATTTGTCCCTTCACAGCGCCGAGCAAAGAAAGGCTGAAATGGAGCCTTTCCGCGCCTTTCCCTCGGGGTTCATGGCGGGGCCGAAGCTCTGTGCTGCCGCTGGCCCCAGCGCCACCATCAGTGCAGCCCCGCGGGCCTTTGCTGTCCCCCGGTGTCCATTGCTGTCCCCGTGTCCCATTGCTGTCGTCCCAGTCCCGGCTCTGGCCCCAGCGCCACCATCGGTGCAGCCCCGCAGCCTTTGCTGCCCCCCGTGTCCATTGCTGTATCCAGACATGACTGAAAGAATTGGAAAAGGAGAAATGCAGGGAAAGACTTGTTCAACTTTGTCTGTAAGTGGGGTCATTTTTTCTGACCATTTTTAATCCATTCCCTGCAACTTTTGTCTGCTTGTCTTGACAAGGTCATTTGCACCCCAGATTCCTCATGAAATGAGAACCCTGAGCTTGTGGAACTGCATGAAGGTGCCTGCTCCTCTGCAGGGACACTCTGGGTGAAAACGGAGCAGGCAGCTGTGAGGGGCCATGAACACAGATGTGGTGGCTGAGTGGGCTCGGGGTGCTTGTGGGAGGGAGAGAGACCCTTCCCCAGCTCCAAACCACACAAAACCCCATAAATGGGGCTTTCCATCTTTAGAATCCACTGGCAACTTGAAGTGATAGTGCTGCTCAATCCCTGTGGGAGAAGGAAGGGAATCTCCCCAGGGAGCTGACATCCAGCCACTATTAATGTGTAGAGTTAGAAGTATAGCACCAATAAATAATACTAACAATTAACTAGTAGCAACAGTAATGAAAAATAAACTACCAAGTCCAACACACAGCACCACACCAAGAAGACAAAACTCATTTTTCTTTATTGTCACAAGGCTCATGAAAATAAATCCTGTTAATTTTCTCCACCTCACGTCTTCCCCATTACATAAATGAGGCCAATTTTAGTGTTTAATACAAGTTACAATTGAGGGCTGGAGGGAGGAATGGGGAAACACCACCACTGTCATGTCAAACCCAGCCAGTCATGGTCAGCTATGGTGGCACAATCCCTTATCACCAAAATGCACAGCACTGTCAGGTTCTGTCCATGCAATGCTTTGCTTCAGCAAAGGAAAGCTCCTTGTTCAGGGTCACCTTCAGTGCTCAACCAGACACCTCAAAATCTAAAAAACTGCTTTCCCTAATGCCAGAGTCTAAGCAATCAGGCTTATTCTTTCTTGCTGTACACACAAGTTACTCACTAAATAGCTGGAAACGGAAAAACATCCAAACACTTGCATTGATCAGGATTATTCTGACTGCAAATTACCCAGAAAAGGCTTGTCAGGGAATGACAGATATTAATTAACTCTACACGAGAGAGTGGCTGACTCAGTTGGAGCTCACAATCATATTCTTTGGGGACTTTTCCCACTCCTGCCATTATCACTGTCTAAGCTCACTGTATCTGCAAATCAATAAAAACTCTGTAGTCTGGCTATTTAATGATACTGTGTTAGTAATAAATTTCACAGCCAAACATGCAGAATTATTGAATATCCGTAATTGTTCCGTTGTGTATTGAAAAAAACATTCACATCAAGCAAGTCACTGTGGAAGCACATGGAGAGGATAATTTTGGCAAGAAGAGCCATTTTCTCTTCTGTCAGAAGTGCAGACTTAACATTCCTCCTGCACCCAGATCACAGGGATGAGCCTGATTCTCTGGGACACATTCCATGGGTTCTGCAGCAGCAGCCCAGGGCCAGAGATGCAGGGACCACCGGGGACAGCGCTGGGAAAGGGCGTTTGGCTGCAGCTTTGAGGAGCCCAGGAAAGCAGAACTCCTGCAGAATGATCTGGGCTGGTCTGTAAAATATTGCTCTGATTTACAGAGATTGACTGAGCAGCGCCACACTGCTCAGAAAGCATTCCTTCAGCACAGGGTGGCCCACCTGGCACACAAGCACCTCGGCAGTTTTCTCACGAGTTTCTATATCCTTTACACCACAAGACTTCCTGAATTCCCACCACAAAGACCTGCCCACTCTGTCCACCATCACATGGACTGTCCATTGTCAGAAACCACAGCTCCTTTTGGGGGTCAGTTCTGTGTTAGCAGTTCTTGATACCAGGCACCCACAAGAGCTGCTCACTCACTGCCCGCTGCAGCTGACAGAGGAGAGAAAATTCAACAAAGGGTTCCTGGGTTGAAATAAGGACCAGGAGAGATCACTCATCAAAGACCATCAAGGGCAAAACAGGCTTGACTTAGAATTAGAAAGTGAATTTATTCCTAACAAAATCAGAGCAGGATATCAAGAAATAAAATAAGCCCTTAAAAAAACTCAGATTCCCCCCAACCCCTCCCTCCTCCCCAGCTCTGCCTCCTTCCCACGTGGCAGAGGGAGACATGGAATGGGGGTTATGGTCAGTTCATCAGCCGTGGCTTCTCCACTGCTCAGGGACAGGAGTCGTTCCCCTGCTGCACTGTGGGGTCCCTCCCATGGAGAGTTTTCCAGGAACTTCTCCACTGTGAGTCCATCTCACGAGCAGCAGCTCTCTGTGAACTGCTGCAATGTGAGTCCATCCCACAGGCACAGTCCTCCCAAAACTGCTGCAGCGTGGGTCACTCTCCCACGGGGTCAGTCCTTCAAGGACAGGCTGCTCCAGCCTGGGAGCAGGGCCCCTCTCTCCAGGGGTGTCCCCAGGGTCACAGCCTCCTCCCAGGCATCCCCCTGCTCTGGCGTGGGCTCCTCCATGGGCTGCAGATGGATCTGTGCATCCCCCGTGCTCCTCCATGGCTGCAGATGGATCTGTGCATCCCCCGTGCTCCTCCATGGGCTGCAGATGGATCTGTGCATCCCCGTCTTCCATGGGCTGCAGATGGATCTGTGCATCCCCGTGCTCCTCCATGGCTGCAGATGGATCTGTGCATCCCCCGTGCTCCTCCATGGCTGCAGATGGATCTGTGCATCCCCCGTGCTCCTCCATGGCTGCAGATGGATCTGTGCATCCCCGATGCTCCTCCATGGCTGCAGATGGATCTGTGCATCCCCCTGCTCCTCCATGGCTGCAGATGGATCTGTGCATCCCCCGTGCTCTCCTGGCTGCAATGACTGTGCATCCCCGTGCTCCTCCATGGTGCAGATGATCTGTGCATCCCCGTGCTCCCATGGCTGCAGATGATCTGTGCATCCGTCCTCCATGGCTGCAGATGGATCTGTGCATCCCCCGTGCCCTCCATGGCTGCAGATGGATCTGTGCATCCCCCGTGCTCCTCCATGGGCTGCAGATGGATCTGTGCATCCCCCGTGCTCCTCCATGGGCTGCAGATGGATCTGTGCATCCCCCTGCTCCTCCATGGCTGCAGATGGATCTGTGCATCCCCCTGCTCCTCCATGGTGCAGATGGATCTGTGCATCCCTGTGCCTCCATGGTGCGATGATCTGACCCCTGTCTCCATGGGCTGCATGATGTGCATCCCCTGCTCCTCCATGGGCTGGAGTGGATCTGTGCATCCCCGTGCTCCTCCATGGCTGCAGATGGATCTGTGCATCCCCCGTGCTCCTCCATGGCTGCAGATGGATCTGTGCATCCCCTGTCCTCCATGGGCTGCAGATGGATCTGTGCATCCCCCGTGTCCTCCATGGCTGCAGATGGATCTGTGCATCCCCGTGCTCCTCCATGGCTGCAGATGGATCTGTGCATCCCCCGTGCTCCTCCATGGGCTGCAGATGGATCTGTGCATCCCCCGTGCTCCTCCATGGCTGCAGATGGATCTGTGCATCCCCTGCTCCTCCATGGGCTGCAGATGGACTGCATCCCCGTGCTCTCATGGCTGCATGGATCTGTGCATCCCGTGCTCCTCCATGGCTGCAGATGGATCTGTGCATCCCCCGTGCTCCTCCATGGGCTGCAGATGGATCTGTGCATCCCCCGTGCTCCTCCATGGCTGCAGATGGATCTGTCATCCCCCGTGCTCCTCCATGGCTGCAGATGATCTGTGCATCCCCCGTGCTCCTCAATGGGCTGCAGATGGATCTGTGCATCCCCCGTGCTCCTCCATGGCTGCAGATGGATCTGTGCATCCCCTGAGCTCCTCCATGGCTGCAGATGGATCTGTGCATCCCCCGTGCTCCTCCTGGGCTGCAGATGGATCTGTGCATCCCCCGTGCTCCTCCATGGCTGCAGATGGATCTGTGCATCCCCCGTGCTCCTCCATGGGCTGCAGATGGATCTGTGCATCCCCCGTGCTCCTCCATGGCTGCAGATGGATCTGTGCATCCCCCGTGCTCCTCCATGGCTGCAGATGGATCTGTGCATCCCCCGTGCTCCTCCATGGCTGCAGATGGATCTGTGCATCCCCTGCTCCATGGCTGCAGATGGATCTGTGCATCCCCCGTGCTCCTCCATGGCTGCAGATGGATCTGTGCATCCCCCGTGCTCCTCCATGGCTGCAGGGGCACAGCTGCCCCACCATGGTCCCACCAGAGGCTGCAGAGCAATCCCGGCTCCGGCGCCTGGAGCAGCTCCTGCCCCTCCTTCTCCACTGCTCTCGGTGTGTGCAGAGCTGTTCTCCTCACATGTTCTCACCCCTCTTCTCTGGTCACAATTAAAACTGCACCACAAGTTTTGTTTGGATTTTGATTTCTCCTTCAATCTGTTATCCAGAGGCGTTACCACCATCTCTGACGGGCCCAGCCTTGGCCAGTGGCACGTCCATCTTTGGAGCCACCAGGGATTGGCTCTGCTGGACATGGTGGAAGCTTCCGGCAGCTTCTGGCAGAAGGAACATCTGTGGGCCCCCCACTACCAAAAACGCAGGCCATGGTACCAAGGGGCTGTGATGGCACTGAGGGGTGCAATGGATCCAAGGGGCAAATGTGACACTGTGGGGCCTCATGGAACCAAGGAGAGCATTGTGACACTGCAGGGCTTTGTGGAACCAAGGGGTCAGTGTGACACTGTGTGGCCTCATGCAGCCGAGGAGAACATTGTGATGTTACAGAACCTGATGGAATTGTTTGAAATAATACATTTGATTTTTTTTTAATGTAATTTAGTCAGAGGTCTGCTCCCCTTTTCCCAGGGGGTGGGGGAATTGAGGTTCCTCTTCAAAACGCTCTGTTCACATAGGGTGAGGTCTGATGAACTCAACATATACAAACTGGGAGTAGCCAGAAGATAAACAGGAGACAAATGAAAAGTAATGAACATCACCCCTGATACACCTGGTCTGGGAAAAGATTGAGAAGAGAATGAAAGAGTGAAAACCTCATTCACATCAAAGGCAAATCGATCAATAACCAGTAGGAGATTGAACACTACAAACTGTGTCATTTAACAGCAATGAACAGTAATTTCTTTGGGTTTTGTCTGTATAAATTATGTGAAAAGTGCAGTAAAGAATGATGCATGGTGCAATAATTTTCACTGTACAACCCAGGCATGTGTGGATAAAATAATTTCTATTGCCCATGCTGGCCAGAACAACATCCTGGTCAGAATAAAGTAATGCCTAAATTCTCTAACACTGACAAGATGTTGGGAGAGTTTCAGGTTTTCGTGCAGTTTTGGTGACAATCCCACTGAGGTCCATCACCAACACAGGCTCCTCATGGACTCCTTGGAGGAGAGAATTGGAGGCCATGATTGCACAAAAACCTCTCAAAGACTCAGTATCAAAAAGAAAAATCCAAACCACCTTAAAAACTCTGAGTATCTCAAAGAATTAATGAGCCCCAGTGAGTGTCAGAACAAAGCCTCTCAAGGGACTCGTTAGAGCAGATAATTGGAGGCCATGATTGCACAAAGCTCTCAGAGACTCCAAGGCAAAAGCAAAACCCAAAGTCCTTTGCAAACCCTGCAGTCCCTGGGAGCTGAAGGAGCCCCCCAGGGCCATTCCTGACCAAGGCTCCCCAGGGACTCCTTCCAGCAGATCCCTGAGCCCACTGGGATGTGGGGAGGGGATGCTGAGGGCAGGACAAGGGGGTGACAGTGGCCAGCCTTGCTGGGGCTGTGCCAGGAGGCCCCAGTGCCTCAGGACAAGGTGTCCCCTCACAGCCCTTGGTGGCACAGACCCTGCTGTGCCCCAGGGCACCAAGACTTGGCTTCTCTTTGTCCCCACCTGTCATCTCTGCCTCCAATTTCCTGCTCTAACTGGAACCTGGGGACACTTTCTCAGTCGTGTTCCTCAGTGGGACCCATTAAAATTCAAGAAACTTTGAGATTGATTGTGACTTTAATTCTTAAGGGTTTCTTCAGCTCCCTCTAAGGACTGATGTGCAGGGACTCAGCCCCAAAGCCCAGAGGGTCATTCAGTCCTGGTGCTGCTGCTGAGCTGGGCCGGGCTCCTGGCACAGAGGGAGCTCCTGGTAACCAAGAAAAGCTTCAAAAAGACATTTCTGCTGATGAGCAGATCCTTTCCCAGCCCAGCAGGGCTGAGGGCACTGCCTGCAGGTACCTGGGAGGAGTGAAGCAGAGAGAAGGCTTGAAGCAGCTGCAAGGACAATTCTGAGCTCATTCATGGAGAAATCTTCACAGCTTTTGGCACAGTGAGTCTCTGGCTGCAGGGATCCTGTAAAGCTGAGCCCTGACACGACTGACAGGACTGTAAGGATGGCTCTGCTGCCGTTTGTGGGTTGGGGAGGATGTGCTGCAGAGCGGGGCTGCCCTGGGCACCGTCAGAGGGACAGGGCAGGACGGCTCCTGCTGCCAGGGACGGCTGCAGGCTCTGAAGGTGGGGGTGCAGCCAGGGCTGCCCAGGGCTGTCCTGCAGAGCAGCTCCTGCAGCCCTGAGGGCTCTTTGCCAGCCCAGGGGATGTGCCACCTGCCAGGGGCAGCTCTCAGCCTGCCTGGGAGCTCCCCATGGCCGGTGCAGGGGAGCTGTGGGTGCAGGGAGTGACTCCTGCCAGGGCAGGAGCTGCTGCTGTGGAGAGGCTGCTGTGTGGGCCGGGGCTGCTCAGAGCTCCAGCTCATGCCCAGGGCATTTCTGAGGGCACTTTTCATGAGCACATTCAGGCCAGGGGGTTCCTGCTTGAGTCTCTGCTTTCCTGGATCTGTGCTCCCACTTTGCCCTGGCTCAGCTTGGTGGCAATGGAAACTGAGCTGTGCAGGGCAGAGCAGGGGCTGAGGCTCTTAAACCATCGCACTGAGGATTGCTGGGAACCTCAGCAAGTGCCTGCAGCTGCCCAGGCTCCAGATCCATCCAGCATCACCTTTCCATGGTGCCCAGGCTGGCCATGAACTGACCCTCCCTGGCTCTGGGAAAGGGAGCAGCCCCTTTGTCAGCCACGGATCCCTCTGCTCTCAGCAGCATCTCCTGGCATTCCAGGGTAACACAGGAGGGGATCTCAGAAAGGTGCAAGTCCAGGGCAGCTGGGAACAGCAGAGAGGGACAGAGCAGCTCCCCTCAGCCTGCCCTGAGCCTCAGACAATCCTCCTGCCTCCCTGCACTCTCTGCTCTCTCCATGTGCAGCAGAATCTCTCGTTCTGCCTTCTGCCATCCCCATCCCTTTGCCCTGGCAGTGCTGGTGCTGACCAGCTCCTCTGCCTTAGGAGCAGATTCTTTGTCCCAGTTTAAACCCCAGGACAGTCCCCTGCCCTCACTGTCCCCCTGCACTGGCTGAGGGTCAGGGCTGACCCCCAGGTGTCCTGCAGGTCGAGGTCCGGCTCCTCACAGAGCATTGGCCAGCAGCAATCAGGGCTGCAGCAACCAAGGTGAAGGAAGGACACAGCCAGAGACAAGGGGAGGTGTTTGGTGACAGGGAAGGGTCTGTGAGAAAGGGCTTTAATTTTTGTGTGAGAAATCTCCCAAATTGTCACTGTCTTTGCTCCCTCAACAGGTTCCATTGTCCAGAGGCAGCAAATGTCCAACAGCAGCTCCATCAGCCACTTCCTCCTGCTGCCATTGGCAGACACGCGGCAGCTGCAGCTCCTGCACTTCTGCCTCTTGCTGGGCATCTCCCTGGCTGCCCTCCTGGCCAACGGCCTCATCATCAGCGCCGTAGCCTGCGGCCACCACCTGCACAGCCCCATGTTCTTCTTCCTGCTCAACCTGGCCCTCAGCGACCTGGGCTCCATCTGCACCACTGTCCCCAAAGCCATGCACAATTCCCTCTGGGACACCAGGGACATCTCCTACACAGGATGTGTAGCACAGCTCTTTCTCTTTTTATTTTTCATTTCAGCAGAGTTTTCCCTCCTGACCATCATGTGCTATGACCGCTACGTGTCCATCTGCAAACCCCTGCACTACGGGACCCTCCTGGGCAGCAGAGCTTGTGCCCACATGGCAGCAGCTGCCTGGGCCAGTGGCTTTCTCTACGCTCTCATGCACACGCCAATACATTTTCCCTGCCCCTGTGCCACGGCAATGTCGTGGGCCAGTTCTTCTGTGAAATCCCACAGATCCTCAAGCTCTCTTGCTCCCCCTCCTATCTCAGAGAATTTGGTCTTCTTGTATTTTCCATCTTTTTATCATTTGCATGTTTTTTATTCATTGTTTTCTCCTATGTGCAGATCTTCAGGGCTGTGCTGAGGATCCCCTCTGAGCAGGGACGGCACAAAGCCTTTTCCACGTGCCTCCCTCACCTGGCTGTGGTCTCTCTGTTTATCAGCACTGGCATTTTTGCCTACCTGAAGCCCCCCTCCATCTCCTCCCCATCCCTGGATCTGTGTGTCAGTTTGTACTCGTGGTGCCTCCAGCCCTGAACCCCCTCATCTACAGCCTGAGGAACCAGGAGCTCAAGGATGCCCTGAGGAAAGGCATGACTGGATGCTTTTCAGAAGCAAAAATCTTTCTATTTCCTTCTGTAGCGCATTCACGGTGTAGCACATTACATGCCCAGCCTGCCTGCTAAAGCTGTTAGTAATGCTGGGAATGGGGGGACAGGCTTTCTGATTTTTTCCATGTGATAATTTGCCCATAGAAAGTCTCGTCATCATCTATATTGAATTCACTGTCTACCTCTTTAACTTGACCCACAGACAGTGAAAATGAAGAATCATGCTCTGTGTGTCTTAAACTAAGGTGAATGTTCTTGCAGGGCCTTGTTTGTCAAAAATGCTCCCTCTGTTACCTCTCCTTCAGCTGCGGGGCAGTGCCTGTGTGCAGAGGTGGAGATTAAAAGAGTCCCAGCCCAGCAGCACTGCCAGGGAGCAGCAGCCCTTGGGCTGTTCAGAGCTGCACTTTTTCCCCTTCCACCCTCCCCTTCATTGTCCTTGTCCAAGGCCTGGGTGCTCTGGCAGCTCAGTCCCTGTCCTGCAGCGTGTCCGTGCAGTGACCACAGGCAGGGACAGGCCCTGGGCACAGCTGGGACACAGCTGGGCTCCCCCACAGCAGCTCCAGCAGCAAAGGGCATTTCCTTGGTGCAGAGCCCAAAGGTTGGGGCCTTTTTACTGAGTTGGTCTCGAGGAGAAGCCCAAGGAATGGATTTTGCAGAGTCTCCCTGCTTTGCTGGTTTGTCCCTGGAGTCAGTGCAGTGAGATCAGGGTCCCACTGAGGTACTTCAGGGACTCAGGGCTGGCTCAGCTGTTGTGTGTTGGTGGCCCATGGCCATGGAGATGACAAATGATCTCCAGGTCACCTGCCTGGGGCTGTGCAGCTCATGATGGCTCTGGTGGCAGGTGAGCACTTTTCTGTGGGACATCAGAGGCTGCCAGGAGAGCACAGAGGATCTGCAGGGACAGCCCGTCCATAGAGTCAGCAGTGAATGGAGCCCTGGAGCAGAATCCTGCCCAGGGTGGAGTCACCCAGAAATAAAGGACTGAATCCCTCTGTGAAATTGTTACCAAAAATTAGTAAAATAAAACTCTTAATCACCAGTGTAACGCTAAAG